>SKCR01033669.1:0-124592 GCA_019454045.1 Zanthoxylum bungeanum | reverse complement strand
TACAAACACAAAAAGCATTGCATGGTGATAGTGTGCATTACACTCAAAGGCTTTGCATGGAGTTTGAGTGTTTGACACTCTAAGCCATTGCATGGTTTATGTCATAGATTTATATTTATTTAATAAATTATAACATAAATATAAATTGATTTTTGGTTAAACAAAGATCAATTAAGACTTTACACAAAATCTCTTTCTCTCTCAAATTGCCGAGAACTCCATTGACAAGGGCAAGGAAGATTTGATCTTCTATTTCTCCAATTTTGCTAGCACAAGCAAGGGATCAAAAGAGGTGATAGGGAAACCATCAAAGAGCTGGAATACAAAAGCTTGGAGCTCAAGTCTTCTTCCTCCTCTTGGCCGAATCTTCCAACACTTGGAGCTTCCACCATTTGATCATCTTCTTCATCACATAGCTTTGTAAGTATGATTCCGCCATGCTTCAAGTCTTTTATATATATTCATTTATAGTATTTCATGAATGCTTAATCTTTCCTTGGGACATATTATAGAAACCAACAGTACTACCTTCTAAACTCTTATTCTAATATTTAAGACATTGGGGACAATGTCTCATTTAGGTTTGGGGGAGGAAATTAGTTGATTTGTACCTTGTTTTTAGTTTGTGTGTTTTTTTTATTTTTAGTCCAAAATTTTTCAAAAAATACAAAAAAATTGAAAATTTTTCAAAAATTACAAAAATATTTTGCGTTTTTGTGTTTTTTATTTTCACTAAAAGGGTGAAATTGGTAAAAGATAGCCGAGTAAGAAGTTTCCACTCCTGAGACGTATCTCAAGCCTATTTCGAAACAAGTTAATTTTTGTTTATTTCATTTTTAAATTATTTAATTTGTAAATTCTCCATAAAACGGACTGAAATGGATCTTCATATGTTCAGTAGCAGATATTATCAACATACATAGTAACATACGGACATGAGCTAAAATTGAAAAGTTGGTAATATTCAGTGCTCTAGTTAAATTGGAGAAAGCATCTCAAAAAACAATGGAGTAAAAAAAAAATCTAAGATCCGAGTTATTAAGTCTGTAAGGGGGTTTAACACCTAGTGCCCGAAAACCAACTGGTTTGGGAGTCACTGTCCCAAAGCTCGTTACATGGATCAAGATGCTGCAAAAATATATATATCTGAAGTCTGAGTAATTAAGTCCGTAGGGGTGTCTTAACACATGGTGCCCTAAAGCCAACTGGTTTGGGAGTCACGACCCAAAGCTTGCTACATAGAAGGAATATATTGTATATAATAAAAAAAAAATCAAAGAAAAAAATAAAATAAAAAATCAGAAAATTTATTCCATTGCCATAAAAAATGTGTGAAATCTGATAGAACCTTAGGACAAAAATATTACTCTCTTATCAACTACATTTGTGATTGTTGTGGGAAAAAAATGAGATTGATTAATACTTTGTTTGCTGTGTATATGGAGAATGGTAAATATAATCGGAGAATTACTTATTCGGTAATTTAGAAAGAAACAAAACAACTAGTAACTTGGAGTATAAGTTCACCTGATTAGTCACTAACTTCCTTTATTCTCTTTTCTCTTGACTTTTTGCTTTTGTGTCCATTAGTTTTACTACCTTTTTACCTTGGAAAATGTTTGTGGGTATCTTTGCTGTAAACCCTCATGAGACTACAACTCGTCCACTAGGGACACCTAGGGGTTTAAAGGCTTGTTGCATACGCTAAATGCATCTGTGATCCCTACGAAAGTGGCATAGTTTAATTTAATTGTTTCTTGTATTTTATTGTTGTTTTGCTCGAGGACTAGCAAAAATTTAGGTTTGGGGGTGTGATGAGCGGAAAATATATCAATATTTCCGCCCCTTTTAATATTTTGTTTAGTTTCTCGGGTTTGATGAACGTTTTGAATGTTTTAGTTTATTTTGCAGATAAAATAATATGGGACTTAATGAAATCATTTAGGATGAAATATGGGTCAAATAAGGGCAAAAATTGGACTTGACATATTAATTTTGGAGATTGGAAATGAAAGGGCGTTTTAACGAAGTGCAGTTTGGAAATTCCAGTTTGTGCATCTGTCGTAATTGGGCATAACTTTTACTCCGATATCGGATTGAGTTATCAAGTTCCGATTAAGAAGAAGACTAAAATATCTACAGCTTTGAAAGAAAAAATAATTTCGAATTCTGAAGATTTCATGCCCGCAATTGATGAAGCATCCTGAGGTGTTGTGTGTAATTATTAAAGTCACTTTCAATCATTTTCAAAGAAAAAAAAATAAATTAATAAATAAATAATAAAAATTATCAAATCATCACCAAACATGATAAGAGATTAGTGGAGCAATTATAATGGATTTGGTGGAGCAATTAATAATGGATTTGGTGGATGATTTGATGGAGGTAAAATTTTGCCTATAAATACCAAGCCATTTCATTGTAAAATTCATACTTTCTTCTAAGGAATTACTTAAGAATACTAAGAAGATTGTATCTTGTTTGTTTATTTACAGCTTTCAGTAATTAATTTCCGTTTTCGCACTTTCTTTTCTTTACTTTTCAGTTTTTACTTTGCGCAATTTACTTTTACGCACAGTACTTTTCTTCTTTAATTTTCAGTTTTTACTTTTCAGAATTACTTTCAGCAATTTACTTTCAGCAATTAACTTTCCAGCAATTTACTTTCAGCAATTTACTTTCAGTAATTTACTTTCAGTATTTAATTTTCAGTATTTAATTCAGCATTTACTTTCAGCATTTACTTTTCAGTATTTAATTTTCAGTATTTAATTTTCAGTATTTTACTTTATGTCTTTTATTTTATTTAAGTTTTTTTTTACTACCCGTAATATGTGTCGTAACTAAGCCCGTTATCTGGGGTTGTGATGAAATCCAATATCACCGGTTTATAAGGGGTTAGATTATAGCTGGGTAATATAAAGATTTATTTATTGAGTCTTAATCTTAATGCTTTTTCATTAACTGGCCATTAATAAAATTGAACTGGAAAATAAATGAACTAGACATAAGGATTTTAAGTTCAAGACCTTAGACTCAATAGTCCACGATCTTCCTTGAGGATAGATAACCTTTAATAGATTCCTTACATGATAGACATATACCTGTCGGGCGGGGGAAGCCATAATTGGAACTTAAACTTAATGAATCTGATAATTTGGTTGACATAGACATATGGTTCAATTGGGTTAAACTGGGTATTGTGTCTGACCATCGACAGAGGCTTACACATAATTTAGTGTTCCAGGTTATAAATCAATATATTACCCAAATTTAAGAGATAACCACTTCATCTTTAAAATGATATTGGAAGAAATCACAACCCTAGATAGTTTTTAATACTGAATTTTCTTAAAACCTACTTTCGAACAATTTTATTTACTTGTTTTTAAATTTAGAATTGTCACCATTTCAAATCAATCAAACAAACTATTAGATACTAGTAATCATTTGACCTCAAAAATTAATAGATTAGATATTAAGTCCTCGTGGGATCGATATTTTTATACTACCTGAACGAAACGTGCGCTTGCATTATACGTGTGTTTACGCCGGTCATGAACACGGTCTATGTCCTTCAATTCCATAAGTAAGAGCCGAGGTGGATTTTTCCCCATGCCTCAAAAACATCAAAATATCACTAAAAAAAAATTTAAAACTTTCTAATCAAATCTCATTTAACAGTAACTGATAATTAAATAAGGCTAATGCCCTAAAAACTTTAAAAATAAGTCTTAAAATAAATCTTAATCTGAAACAAGTAATTATAAAATCAATTTGTAAGAAAATAAATCTTCAATCATAGATTTGAAGTCCAGCTAAGTTCTCTTCACGTCGCTGGGGGTGAGCGCGGCTCTTGGTGAGTATTTATATAGAACACATGGAGTTAGAATCATCAGTTATAAGATACGGTCCGAACTTTCATAAAATTATTTATCGAATTCGATTACCCCCCTTAGAACATTTCTATTCTTTAAATGATAAGTAAAAAAAATATTCATACTCTTGGTTACGCGTCGCATCTTTTAAAAAAAATCTGGTTTTTGGTTGTTACGTCGTGATGCCATCATCCTTCACGTCACAACGTGCCCGTGCAAATCATATGCACGCATCTACCTTGATCGCGTCGCGATGCACACAGGCTCACATAGTGACGTTCCCATGTAAAACAGATGCACCCCTCTGCATCTTCTACATCGCGACGTGAGCTTGGCGCGTCGCGACGTTGATTCCAGGGGCAGATTCACTCTTGTATGGTTAGTTCCCAAATCCATTTCATTTCCACACAACAACTTCAAAAACATCAATTAACATCACAAATCACTACCATACATCTCATCTTCACCCAAAATTCTATCATCCTTCCCTATAATTCAATTAAAACAAGACATGGAAACATTCCCATACATCAATTCCTTTACTCAAAACATCCAAACATACATTATTATCAAACCAACAACACACCACAATCATCTAATTGCCAAAATTCAAATCATTAAAAGTTGGCTCAAGAACCCTTACCTTAGTTCAATTATTTTCTTCCTTAACAAATCACCTTAATCTTCTAGTTCTTCTTTTAGGGTTTAAATTGATCGATTTACCCTTGATAAGCTTTGATTCTTGCTAATAATAATAATACAAACTTGTTCTCTTCCTCCTCTCTCCCACTACTCACGTTGATGGCAGGAAGAAATTAAGAAGTGTTTTCTTTCTTTTCGTACTTTATTATTTACTCAAGAAATTTCTAGAAAAATCTAGGTAATGGAATTTGTTGGGCTTGGGCTTCTCTCTTTTCTTTTCCAATTCCTTAGTGTTGGGCCTAAAATAGCAATGGAAATTTGGGCTTGATATAAATAAATATTCATTGTTTCTAGTCGATTTTGGAAATTACTTACTAATCCGGGAAAGAAAATCCCAAGCGTCCCTAGTGTTGGACAACTATGACCATATCATCACTATTTGGAAAAGACATGGTGTTTTGTACCAATTAACTATGTGACAAAAGAAATTGCTATTTTATCATTTTGTAATTGGATTGTTGGATATAAATGATAAAAGTCCATATGGTTAAACCGGATTAATAAGATATGAGACAGTATAATCCATGAACGGTTTAATCATTAAATATCCCTAGTCGTGGTATTATAGAGACTAGACATCGATAATACGGAATAGACTAGTATTACAATTGTGCGCGTTATGGAATCTTAACGGTATAGTTCTCATATATTTAAGTATTGGATACTTATGCAAGTGTGATAAGAGGTTCTGTTAGCCATTGGACCAAGAACAGCTTCAATCTGGATAGACCCCTCGGAATCTCATTGGTAGTATGACTATGTGTCTATGGGAATATGAATCAGGGTAGTTGTATGTGGTCTTTAACCTGAGACTTGCATCCCTAATACTTACGACAATCAGTATACTTTGGTTTTGGTCGTCCGGTGCTTTAAAAGGTTATTTGTACGCCTCTTCTGGGTTTACTGAGAATCGTAGTGTATTGGTGTGATGTCAAGATGAGAGTATCACTTCAGTCATATGGAGATGATGAACAGGATACGAAACTAGTACTCTTAAATGCTACAGCTATCGGGATAGTATGACTAGGTCATGATTATCTGATTACAGAGACTAGTTGCTAGTGATCCGATATATGCTTCGTATGGGGCAGAGATAATTCCAGCCCTGTCATAACATGTGACATCTGATACTGGGTTGTATTACGCAATAAATTATAATACGCTTGACACATATTATATATTCCTCGTTGAATATTTCTGGAGAATTGGGTAGGCACGGTGCTTTTCTAGAAGCCAACCATGTTTTGTAAATCGATGAGAACGTGGTACCGGGTACACACGTGTTTGGATAGTCCGAAAACCGTATTTACTGCCAACATATCCAGGGATCTCTTGGGTCGCTTCCCAAAGATTCACCGATGACTTTTGACTCGAACAAAATTAATCTGGGATTAATTACGGCAAAAATTAATCTGGGATTAATTACGACAAGAATTAATTTGGGATTAATTACAGAAAGAATTAATCTGGGATTAAATTCGTACAGAAGAGAGAACGGGATTAATTTGGAATTAATCGGAAAAATAAATTTAATAGTTAAATTGGATTTTTCTATTAAATTTATTTATTTGGGCTAAAATAATATATTAGATATATTAATTGAAATTGGATTTCAATACGGAATTAAAATTGGATTATAATTCAAGCGAACGGATTATTTTGGAATTAATTCGTAAGCGAGTGTCTCAATAATTTTGCTAGGTATTATTATTTAATTAAATTGGATTTAATTATTTAGTGACCGAAATATCGTTTAATCGGATTAAACAAACCCGGCCCAAAATGTGTTGTGTAAGCCAACTAGATTTGGAATTAAATGGGTGGGACCCATGACTTACATCAATTATCAACAATTTATGGAAATAGTTGGAATAGTGATTGAATCATTTATTACACACACCTACCACACATTGGAAGTCAACTTTTGGTAATTATTTTTGGAAAACACAAATGAAACTTATTCATTATCTCTCTCCTTTCCTTTGGCCCAAACATATGCCTTCTTGTTCTTGAATTTTTATTGCAAATTCATCAAAGCTAGCATTAAGGAGTCTTTTAAATGTGCTAGGGAGGAAACCTCACCCAAGAGTTTGGAACTCCAAATCAAGGCTTGGAGGCTTCAATTCAACAAATAAAGTTCGTGAATTTTATCATCCAATCAATGTGAGTATTCCGCTACTTTCACTTGATTTATTCACACACAAATCTTGTTAGAGACTTTGGCATGTGTAGGACACTAATAATGTATCATGAGCATCTAAAATTGATTTCAATTTAGGGTTCTAACTTTAATTTGGTATTTTGCTTGAGCATTGATTTCGAAATTGTTTCGACAGTGTGTTAGAAGGTATTATGAACCACTTGGACCCATTTGTAAATTCCAATAACAAAACACCAAATTGATTAGATTAATTTTCCCCAATTCCTCACTGGTCGAAACTTGAAACCCTTAGATTACTCAAGTTAAGTTTTTGATTTGACAATGTGATGTGTAAAAAAGCATGAAATGATATTGGATGTTGATTAATTGGATTGAATCAAAATTGGGTATCATTTATGTAATTGCCGTATGAGTTTGAACCATGTTGGAATGAATGATTTTGCTTCACTTTGTGTTGGACAAGAATTGGATAATTGAGCATGATAAATTGTGTAATTGTGTTTGAAACATTAGATTATTATTAATGTGTCAATTACACTTAATTGATTAATAAGATATTTGGAATATTAGTTAATATAATTAGTCTTTAAAATTGGAATTGGGCTAAATTTGTATATTGGCTATGGCTTGGTTGGGCCAAGTTGGTTTTTCTAAGGTCCCAAGATCAAATCAAGACATGAAAACATGCGTGAATACACAACGGAGGTAGCGGAATACTCACATTGATCGGTTATGTCGATTTGAAGAGAATCATGCCCAAAAAACGCACTGCCTTTGTAAGCCACTGCAGCAGTCCATGCTCACTGTCTTGGAGTTCGGGTCTCAAAACGAAGCTCCAAACTCCATCGGATGAGTCCCGCCTCATGGTCGAACCTCCCTACCACCTTCGCAAGACTTGTAAGTGTGCTAGCACTTGATTCTCACCATGAGAAACCACTCTTGGCTTCCCTTTGTTCACGCCATTTCTGGTTCCAAACCAGTGAAGATTTTCTTCATTGGGCGTGAGAGAAGAGGAGGAGAAATGAGAGAGAAGAAGTTTTGTGTAAGTTAAAATGATTTACCAAAAATCAATTTATATTTATGCCATAATTTTTATTAAATTAATAATAAAATTATGACACAAAAATGCAATGGCTTAGAGTGTCAAACACTCAAACTCCATGCAATGACATTGAGTGCAATGTACACAATCTACATGCAAAGCATTAGAATGACATGTGTCATGTGGGCCCCACACGTTTCCAAATGAAAGTGGGCCCACGTGCACTCACGCGTTCGGGTTCGATATTTCGAAATACCGAGCTTACGTCGCGACGTTAATTCAATCGAATTTAAATAAATAATTGCGCCTAGCGAAATTATTATTACGTCGCTAACGAATTAATTCTAAATTAACTCGTTTGCCCGAATTAAAATCTGATTTTAATTCCGCGTCGAAATCTAATTTCGTCTAATATATCGAATATATTAATACATCGATTAATTCCGAATTAATCGTTCTCTCTCTCTTTAGACGACATTTTATCCCGGATAAAACATCTCCGTTATTAATCCTAGATTAATTTTTCTCTCTCTTCTATATAATCCCAGATTATTCAAGAGTGCGAGTTGTGCGTCATCGGTGGATTATCGGGAAGCGACCCATGAGATCCCCGGATAATCTGGCAGTAAATACGGTCGTCGGAGTATCCGAATCACGTACGTACCAAGTACTACGTTCTACCGATTTACGAGACAAGGTCGACTCCTAGCAAAGCACCAAGTCTACCCAATTCTCCGGACATATCCATTTAAGAATATTAAGATCTGTATCAAGCGTAGTATACTAATGTATTGTGCATATCGGCCCAGTATCGGATAGTCACGTGCTAGGGCTGGGGTGGATAAGTGTCTGCCCCGTCCGAAACACATATCGGATGTCTGGTAACTAGTCTCTATAATCGGATATTCATGACCTGGTCATAATATCACGATTGGATGCGCATCACTTAAGAGCACTAATACCGTATCCTGCGTGACATCATCTCCACTATGACTGGAGTGATACTTCCGTCTTGACATCACATCCAATACACTACGATTCTCATATACCCGGCATTGGCGTACACAGAACTAGTTACAGTCCTAGACGACCTCAACTAAAGTATATCGATTGTCGTAAGCATTAGCGATGTAAGTCTCAGGTTAAGACTATACACACCTACCTTGATTTCGGCCTCCCATAGACACATATTCATAATACCAATGGGATTCCGAGGGGTCTATCCAGAGCGAAGCTGTTTCCCGTACCATCGGTGAAACACGACCTCCTATCGCACTTGCATAAGTATCCAACACTTATATATATGAGAACTATGCCGTTGTGCCCTCACAACGCACACAAGTGCAATACTAGCCTATTCCGCATTATCGATGTCCAGTCTCGATAATACTACGGCTAGGGATATTTAATGATTAATCCTTCGTGGACTGATACTGTCTCATATCATCTCAATCCAGGAACTAATCATAGGGACCTCTCTTCATTTATATATCTATGGTGATCTAATCACAAATGATGAGAGTGCAATTTCCTTGTCACATAGTTAATTTGCTACAACAACACAATGATCTGTGCAAATAGTGACGCTATGGGTCATTTTGTCCAACAATCTCCCACTTGGCACATAGCCAGTCACTCGAGTGTCTAACACCCGAACTATGTACAATTCGCTCAAATTGTTGAGGAAAGGTTTTCGTCAGCGGATTTGCTTAATTATCGTCTGACGCGATTTACACGATCATCACATCGCCACGATGTATGATCCGAACGAATCAGATGATATAGAAGTATATATCTGGATCGTGATGAGACCTTTAATTCTTTAGCCTGTGCTGACGCCTAGCTCAGCTGCTAACAGAATTATATCTAATCTAATTAGATTTATTATCGATCCAAATGGCTTCTATTGCTGCCTCAGCTGCAGCAATAATCCGCATTTGTTGTTTATTCGGCAGCAGTTATCTTGCTCGGAAGATTTCCAGCTCACTGTCCCGTTATTCAAACTTTATAGTACCGTAGTATTTAATCGTTTGGAAACTTGCAGTAGTGATCCCAGTCACTTCAAGTTCTCCTTCTCCATAGTTTAAGACAACATCTTTAGTTCTCTAAGATACTAACAGATGTTCTTAAATTCAATCCAGTGACTATCACTTGGATTGACCTGATTGTGACTCCATATGCTCGAAGCGTATGAGACACCAATACAAGTACATTTTAAATGTACAATTTCCAGAGAGAGTGTTAACAACTCCAAATCTATCCCAGTAGATCTTTATTCCCTGAATAAAGGTTGTTACTCCCCAGAATTCTACGGAGAATTTCTATTGAAAGAATATCTATGAAAGCCAAGCTTTCACCAATTGCTTTATGGGAATTTCACTGTCAGTGCGCTCTCCCACTAACCTCCTTATATACACAAGAATTATTTCGTTTTGAGTAAATCATAAACCATTATGATTTTTTCAAAACGTCAGTTCCAAGAACCTTATGCTTGCTTTGATCCAAACATGGATCGAATAACCCGAACCTTGTTTGTCGGTTATACAAAATCGTCAGGATGTTGTAAACATCCTCCAAAAGGTTTCCTTTTTCAGGAAAGCGATTTTGATTTGTAACTGACATATTTCATAAATGAAATATACAGTTATCAACAAGCATCTTCAAAATGGACTTACCATGGCAACAGGTAAAAGGTTGAACCGTTATTAACACAATGTTGATAACGATACCTTTCCGTCAAAAGCCTAGCTTTGTACGTTGGTATGTTGCCATCCATGTATGTCTTCCTTGAAGACGTATAATGTACCATAGGCACAATGCCTTGTGGTACAACAACTAGTATCCAAAATAGTGTTATACATGGAATCCATTTCGGACTCATGGCACTTTGCCATAACAGGGAGTCGATACCTCGTATCACTTCCTCATAAACGTAGTCGGATGGTACACCTCCATAAAGATTGAATCTTTGTGAGGTTAGATCAGAAACCCATACCCTAGGTTGTTTTCTGACTCTATCCGATCTACCCGATTTCTTGTGTATTTGAAGATTAATGGTACAGATTCATCATAGATGAATTGTTTGTGTTCCATTAAGGACTTCGTGCTATGAACAGTATTACTCCGATTTTCATTGAGTATCACTATCCTCCCACTGACCACTGCATATCGGTATTCCTCTCAGGAAAACCGCATGGTGAGCAACAATCACATTGTTCTCATGTGGGATTTATAAGTACTATACTTATGGTTTCCCTTAGGATAACCTATATTGGCACTAATCCAATTTGGGTTTTAGTTTGGTATCATCCAAACTTTATGCCTGGCATACCCAAATTATCAGGAATGAGAAACCTCGTTTCTTTCCTGTTCATATCCTATATGATATCTGTCAAACAGATTATATGGAACCTTATTCTAAATAAGTTTTGCACTGTTAATACATATCCTGTAGAAGGAAATAGTAGCTCAGAGCGACTCGTGATAAACCTTATCATGTCCAACAAAATTCGGTTTTAGTTCAGACACACCGTCTAACTGACGTGTCTCGGGAGGAGTCCTCACATGAAAGAACACCGTACTCTTTCATTATTATGAAACTTACTGCTTAAGTATTTTCCATTCGGTCTTACCGTGGCGGAATAACACTATAGCCGATCTGTTTGTTTTCTTCGTGTCGAAACTTCAAAAGTTTCCGATCTGTGTTCTTCAAAGAAACACATAACCACAACGTGATGCTACATCCTAAGGTCACGAAATATTCATGTTCACATCTAGCCTAGCTAGATATGGGCCCACTTACTTCACCATGAATAGGGCTAACAGATCGGTGGCCCTTTTACTATTACCAAGTAAATAGTATTTTAGGTTTTTAACCTAATAAACTAGATTCGTAGACCTTATTTGAATAGTCAAATCAGTCCTAGTACCCACTCTTCAAAAGTGTGGATATACGAGTCTTGTTTAATTGTGTCCTAGACAACAATGCCACAAATAAGTCTCTATTGATCAAATCAATTTGAGCTATTTATTTGTCATTTATATGTTTGAGATTTTATTATATTCAAAATATAAATTATGTTATTTACATCTAATGTATTTATCTCAGTATCATCTTTATATAATGAAACACTTTAGTGTTCTAGAATATAAAGGTTTTATCCGCATCGGATTAAACACTGATATAGAGATAATGTCTCTAGTCAAACTAGTTACATTATAACATTTCCTAATTTAAGTATACCCGAAGGGTAGTTCCTAAACTTAGGTATCTACGGTCGAAACAGCGACTTTCGTCCCGTTTCCAATTCGCAGAGAAATCTCGGCTTGAAGCCAGTATCCAGCTCACAGCGGATTCTGAACGTCAATACAATATGTATTATGTACCACACTAAGTATTTAAAATCCAATTTTAATACTAGTAGTAAACATAACTTTGACAAATATTTTTAAAGTTAGAGCCTCTCCCTATCTTCCATATCCAAATGGTAGTCACTTTGGGATATGTCAATTACCTTTTCAATATTTCACAAACCTTTGGCCAAGCCTTGGGTTTTAGAATATCGAAATGATGTGCACCTTGTGCTACATGCCCAATTGCAAACTTTGACTTTTCTCCACTAGAATGGTCAAGAAATTAATTGCAATTTTAATACTTTAAATCTAAAGATAGATTTATTGTAAGTATATTAATTAAGCACTAAAGTCATCATCACATAAATCTTCCAAAGATTTTATGCTCTACTATTTGCTTAATTTTGGGCTTAGTCATAATAAGTTATTTTATCAAATAAATTAACCTATTATTATTCCCAATATGAAAATTAAATCATTTAAAGCATTTAATCCAATGATTATATATTTTAAATATTCAACTTTTCAATTCTTTCTTGATTTCAATAGTCCAACTATTTAATCAATTTAATAAGGTACTATTTATTATAATGATTACAATAATCCAATTATTTAATCAACTATAATTTTAATATTGATTACTATAATCTAATTATAAAATCAACTATCATTTTAATTCAATTATATTGATTACTATAATCCAATTATAAAATCAACTATATATTGAATGAGTTTGTATATAGTCCAACTATATATATATTTAAAAACAACATAAAATATTAGTCCAACTAATACTTTTGATTAATATGACGAGTAAAATATAGATGAGCGCGTTTAGCGAGTATTCGAACGAATGTTGCAAATTCAATACTTGCCTCCCACTATTTTTCGTCGAGCCTCTAACCCTCTGTCGAGTACTCGGGAAACCGTGTTTCCTAGTGGGCTAGGATCCCGTTAAATATCACACAATCTTGACTTTGGCCAACAAATTGTATGATAATTAACTAGGTAGATCTCGAAGATCAATTGGATCTAATCCAACTCCTAGATCCAGTAGGTGGACATCCAAGTCCTAAACATATATCTTATATATGTCTATACATCGAATGTATATCCTAACCTTTTTCCTCTGAATCAACTAGGCCTTGGCTTTGGCACAACAAACCTAATGATCCCAGTCAAGCGCGGACCCATTGACATGGAAGCTTCGTAATCAATGTCGTTGGACAAGAAGTGGTCTTGACTTTGGCCAACAAACCACAACTTGGACAAGACACCAATATGGAACAAAGCCTCGTGATTAAAACACATCTTGAAGGACAAGGGCTTGACTTTGGCCAACAACCCCTGCCAATCTGGATCTTGAGTAAGAATCACTCAATGGAAGGAAAAACGCATGATATTTGACGAGGGTTTTTCGCGTGCAAATTGGCTACCAATTTAATTATCTTTGTTAAGGTCTCATCATCATACACCCTTAAACATGCATTCTAAATACATAATAAAGCGAGTATGAAAATAAATAATAATGATATGCGGATGGATACTTAACACATTGATCCTAGATCAAATCTCTCCCTTCTCACTCAAGCTAGCACTAGTATTACTTCTACCCGTTACACTACACTTCTAAAGAAACCTCATATACATAGAGGGGAATAGGTGAGAAGAGAATACAAAGAGAATAGAGGTGATAAGGCTGGACACGCAGGTCCAATTTAATAAATCGAATTTATTACAACAATTTCTAAAATTGCCCACCCGACTAATATCCATCCGATATACATTATTCATTCAACACAACCACGTATTCACACACATAAGCATGCTATCAATCAATCTAATCAAATTAATTAATCTGATAATTAAGTGATCATCCATGTTCAAACAACGATTTGATTTTGTTCGAGTCAAACTCGTTTTTGCGAATAAGTACTTAAAGTACGAATTCATGAATTAAATTAAACTACATCATTAAATCTAATTTAACATGTATTTAATACTAATTCACTATTCAATTCCAAATTAAATATTACACTTTTATTCAATAAACCTTTTACGATTTAAATTCCAAATTAATCGTAACGCGTCTCAAAGACCGATTAACGTCCAACGTCAATTCAATTAAAGTCCAATGGGCTTTTGATTGATTTCTTAAGGCGTGGACTTTTGGTCAACTCGGGTCAAACCGATAACCAAAGTCCAATCCGGGATTTACCCCATAAGCCCATAAATCAATCTTGGCCCATTAGGCCCAATTGAACTTTAAAGGTTCATTAAGTCGCATTTGGGCTTTATGGTCAAGGTTTTGGGCCCAATTGGATCCAATCCATTTGGCCTAAACCAAACTTGATAAATCAAGCCCAATAGGCCCAAATACAACATTTAAATCCAATTCCAAAATTAAGCCCAAATAATTAAATTCAAAAAATCCAATTTTCCAATTTAATTACCAAAGTGTATTACATGATCAATCAACTAAATCAACATTTCTAAAACACCATATTAGTCCAATTAATCATGCTAGATTCATTATCATATGTCCAACACACAAATTGAAAAATCAAACCCATCTACATGCTTAAAGGTCTCGGCCAAGGGAGTGATTTCATGTCCATTTCGGTTTCAATCCAATTAATCCGCAATCGACATTAAATACATATCCCGAATGATTTCCAATACATCCAATTATCAAAATCAAAATTTACCAAGACATTAGGGCATTGTCACATTCGGCCAACTCAAAGATTTTGGGGTTTTTGTCCAATTCGAAATCCAATCCAATTCGATTCAAATTAACATCAACCTAATCGATTCTAACTCATCAAATGAATTAAAAAATCAAAAATCCAAGATCCCAAAATGCATATACATTCGGCCAAGGTGAAAAAATTGGGGAAAATTATTCCAAATCAATTTTCATCAAATTAGTCCAACCAATATGAATTTAAACATGTTATAAGCATACTCAAACAAGCAATTTATTCAAATCATGCTCAACAAACATTTACCCAAATTTTAAGCCCTACATTTTTCATGCTTGCAACATTAGCTCTGATGCCATTGTTGAGTTTTTCTAAGGTCCCAAGATCAAACAAGACATGAAACATGCTGAATACATAACGGAGGTAGCGGAATACTCACATTGATCGGTTATGTCGATTTGAAGACGAATCATGCCCAAAAACGCACTGCCTTGTAAGCCCACTGCAGCAGTCCATGCTCACTGTCTGGCAATTTCGGGTCGGGTCAAAACGAAGCTCCAAACTCATCGGATGAGTCCCGCCTCATGGTCGAACCTCCCTACCACCTTCGCAAGACTGTAAGTGTGCTAGCACTTGATTTCTCACCATGAGAAACCACTCTTGGCTTCCCTTTGTTCACGCCATTTCTGGTTCAAACCAGTGAAGATTTTCTTCATTTGGGCGTGAGAGAAGAGAGAAATGAGAGAGAAGAAGTTTTGTGTTAAGTTAAAATGATTTACCAAAAATCAATTTATTTTTATGCCATAATTTATATTAAATTAATAATAAAATTATGACACAAAACATGCAATGGCTTAGAGTGTCAAACACTCAAACTCCATGCAATGACATTGAGTGCAATGTACACAATCTACATGCAAAGCATTAGAATGACATGTGTCATGTGGGCCCCACACGTTTCCAAATGAAAGTGGGCCCACGTGCACTCACGCGTTCGGGTTCGATATTTCCTAAAATACCGAGCTTACGTCGCGACGTTAATTCAATCGAATTTAAATAAATAATTGCGCCTAGCGAAATTATTATTTACGTCGCTAACGAATTAATTCTAAATTAACTCGTTTGCCCGAATTAAAATCTGATTTTAATTCCGCGTCGAAATCTAATTTCGTCTAATATATCGAATATATTAATTACATCGATTAATTCCAAATTAATCGTTCTCTCTCTTTAGACGACATTTTATCCCGGATAAAATATCTCCGTTATTAATCCTAGATTAATTTTCTCTCTCTCTTCTATATAATCCCAGATTATTCAAGAGTGCGAGTTGTGCGTCATCGGTGGATTATCGGGAAGCGACCCATGAGATCCCCGGATAATCTGGCAGTAGTAAATACGGTCGTCGGAGTATCCGAATCACGTACGTACCAAGTACTACGTTCTACCGATTTACGAGACAAGGTCGACTCCTAGCAAAGCACCAAGTCTACCCAATTCTCCGGACATATCCATTTAAGAATATTAAGATCTGTATCAAGCGTAGTATACTAATGTATTGTGCATATCGGCCCAGTATCGGATAGTCACGTGCTAGGGCTGGGGCTGGATAAGTGTCTGCCCCGTCCGAAACACATATCGGATGTCTGGTAACTAGTCTCTATAATCGGATATTCATGACCTGGTCATAATATCACGATTGGATGCGCATCTCTTAAGAGCACTAATACCGTATCCTGCGTGACATCATCTCCACTATGACTGGAGTGATACTTCCGTCTTGACATCACATCCAATACACTACGATTCTCAATATACCCGGCATTGGCGTACACAGAAACGGTTACAGTCCTAGACGACCTCAACTAAAGTATATCGATTGTCGTAAGCATTAGCGATGTAAGTCTCAGGTTAAGACTATACACACCTACCTTGATTTCGGCCTCCCATAGACACATATTCATAATACCAATGGGATTCCGAGGGGTCTATCCAGAGCGAAGCTGTTCCCGTACCATCGGTGAAACACGACCTCCTATCGCACTTGCATAAGTATCCAATACTTATATATATGAGAACTATGTCGTTGTGCCCTCACAACGCACACAAGTGCAATACTAGCCTATCCGCATTATCGATGTCCAGTCTCGATAACTACGGCTAGGGATATTTAATGATTAATCCTTCGTGGACTGATACTGTCTCATATCATCTCAATCCAGGAACTAATCATAGGGACCTCTCTTCATTTATATATCTATGGTGATCTAATCACAAATGATGAGAGTGCAATTTCCTTGTCACATAGTTAATTTGCTACAACAACACAATGATCTGTGCAAATAGTGACGCTATGGGTCATTTTGTCCAACACAAGTTTGGTTTTGGACAATTGGGTTCGATCTAATTGGGCCTAAAACCATTTCCATAAAGTCCAAAATATGACTTTTGAGCCTTTTATAATTTAATTGGGCCTAAATTGATTTTGGGCATAGGGTGATTCCTAATTGAGCCTTGGCATCTTGGGTTGGATCCATAATTGCCAAAGCCCATGCCTAAAGAATTAATTGAAAGCCCATTGGACTTTAATTGAATTGTCATTGGATGCTAATTGGGCATTTGAGACCCAATTGGATTGGATTTGGAATCCAAGTCTAAAAGGTACTATTAAAAGTGTAATTGTTTAATTTTGAATTAAACATGAATTAGTATTGGATACAATTTAAATTGGATTTAAAATTGTAGTTTGATATAATTCAAGAATATGTACTTTGAGTATTTATTCTTAAACGAGTTGGACTCGCGCAAATCAAATCATTGTATGAACATTGGATGGTCATTAATAAAAGATTAATTAATTGGATTAGATTGATTGACAGAATGCTTTGTGTGAATACTTGGATGTATTTGTATGAGTAATGTATATCATATGGATATTAGATGGGTGGTGGCAATTTTGGAAATTGTTGTAAATTTGGAATTTATTAAATTTAACCTGCGTGTCCAGCCTTTCACCTCTTTTTCTCTTTGTATTTATCTTCTCACCAATTCCCCTCAATGAAAATGAGGTTTCTTTATGTATTATGTAATGGGGTAGAAGAATGTAAAGTGCTAGCTGGAGAGAAGAAAGAGAGAGAGATTTGTTCTAGGAACAAATTGTATTATATATCCATCTGCATATCATTATTAATTTATTGCGCCTTATTATGCTTTTAGAATGCATGTTTAAGGGTGTATGGTCCCCAAGGGGTGTGGCTTGGTGGTGTAGGGTCCAGGATCTCACCTTGAGGTTCTGGGTTCGAATCCAGGGGGTGCACTTCTTGTAAGAGCCTGGGACAGCCGGTGGTTTTACCTGCGCCGCGGCCCAGAATGAGTGGTTTGGTGGTGGGGTTTCCATCGTTTCCAAAAAAAAAAAAAAAAAAAAAAAAAAGTTTAAGGGTGTATGATGAGACCTAATCAATGATAATAAATTGTTTGCCAATTTACGTGAAAAAATCATCACTTTAATATTAAGCATTTTCCTTCCATTGAGTGGTTCTCTCTCATGATCCAAGATTGACTTTGATTTGTTGGCCAAAGTCAAGATCATTGTCCATCGCGGATGTGTTTAAACCACGAAAGCTTTGTTACATATCGCATGTCTTGGGCAATTGTGACTTGTTGGCCAAAGTCAAGGTCACTTCTGTACATTGACGTGGATTACGAACTTTCCCACCGTCAATGGGTCAGACTTAACTGGAATCATTAAGCTTGTTGAGCCAAAGCCAAGGCTTAGTTGATTCAGAGGAAAATGTTAGGAAATATATTGGATATATATTTTGGACTTGGAGGTCCACCTACCAGATCTAGGAATTGGATGAGATCCAATTGATCTTAGAGATCTACCTAGTTCAGTTTCATACAGCTTGTTGGCCAAAGTCAAGGTTGTATATTATTTAACGGGATCCTAGCCCACTAAGAAACTAGGTTTCCCGAGTACTCCACAGAGGGTTAGAGGCTCGCCAAAAAATAGTGGGTGTCCAGTATTGAATTTGTAATTTCGTTTAATACTTGATAATATGTGCTCTTTTAATTTTATATCTCGTTATATATATATTTATATTAGTTGGACTAATATCGAATATTACTTTCTTTGAATAGTTAGACTGTACAAGACACTACTCCATTTTTAGTTGGTTATATAGTTGGACTATAGTAACCATTACATTTTGAGTGTACCCGAAATCGTTGATGGAATAGTTGGACTATTGCAATCGAGATGGTTGGAAAGATTAGCGTTAGAGACATAATCATAGGCGAGAATGTCTTTAACTGCGCCAATTTTCCAAATTGGGAGATGAATCTCAAGATAGTCCTGGGAGACGAGATGTTACTCTATGTCATAGAGAAACCTCTCGGGCTTGAACCCAGAGTTGAGCAAATAGTAGGACATGAGCTTTGGAAGACTCATTGTGATGATAACTTTAGTGCTCAATCTTTCAGGCATGCCACAATAACTCCTCAATTTCATCGTCAAAAAAAATGATTGGATCCTTATAGTATGATGTTGAAATTGAAGGATCTTCACAGATCTAACCTTAGATCTCAGAAGTACAAATTTCAAAAGAAGCTATTTCGCTCGCATATGTTAGAGGGTACATCTGTCGAGCACTATATGTCGCAGATGATTGCTGACATCAAACAGCTAGGTCAGCTGGGTATAACCTTCGAGGCCGAGACTTCCATAGATTTGATCTTACAGTCTCTGCCCGATTACTGGGGCGGGTTCGTCATGAACTATAACAAGATGAACCAAGAGAAGACTCTTGGAGAGTTAATGGAAATGCTGAAAGAAGCAAAACTTGAGCTTCTAGGGGTGTGAAGAAAAGGAAGAAAAGGGTCAAGACAGATCATCACAGTCTTTTGGAAGACTAAGGACATATCCCAAGATTGTTTCCTACACTGTGGCAAACAGGGTCACTGGAAGCGTGACTGCCGTGAGTATAAGGCATACATGATGGAAGTGAAGGCGGGCAAGGATCCGGCTTCAGGTATGTTTGTTATAAACATGTCCACTACTGGTTTTAAAAATTGGATTTTTAATTCTGGATGTGGTACTCACATATGTACTGATGTTCAACATCTGCTAATTATCAGGATACTGGCTTCAGGTGAGATCAACTGCGAGTTAGAAATGGGATGAGAGTCGTTGTTTTGGCCGTTGGGACCTATGTTTTTTTATCTACCGTTGGGGCATGCATTACATTAGGTGACTATGATTTTGTACCTAGTTTGACTAGGAACATCATCTATGTATCTAGTTTAACCTGATGCGGGTATACATTTGTATTCAGAAACCTGGGTGTTTTGTATATAAAGATGACATTTTGTTATGTATAGCAGATGTTAATAATGGTCTTTATATTTGAATATAAACGAATCTTAAACATATAACATAACAAACAAAAGGCTCAATTGAGTAAAACATATGAAACTTATATGTGGCATTGTCGTCTGGGACACATTGACAAGACTCGTATATCCACACTTTCGAATAGTGGATACTTGGACGGATTTGATCCTAATTCATATGATGTCTTCGAATTTTGTTTATTAGGAAAAATGCCTAAAACACCTTTTAGTGGTAAGGGTGTACGTGCCACCAAACTGTTAGCTCTCGTTCATGTTGACGTATGTGGGCCCATGTCTAGCCAGGCTAGAGGTGGATATGAATACTTCGTAACCTTTATGGATGATGCATCTGTTGGAAATCTAATAACCATGTCCCAAGATCAAAAACAAGCAAAATATAAACAAGAATGAACTAGATGGAAGTAATGGCGGAAACAATACTCACAAAAACGGAATGTGGATGCAATGGATGAAACAAAAGTTGCTCCTTTGTGCAGTGGAGGATTCGGCCAAGCAGTAAAGAGAAGCTCCAAGCTTTAATTGATCCTTCCAAGCTCTAAGATGAGTTTCCCATAACACCTTGTATGATCCCTTGATGTTGCTAGCCAAAGTTGTGTGTAAGAGTTCCAAACAAGCACACTTTCTTCTTGTCTTGCCACAAAACAAATGAAGAATTGAGAGAGCTTTAGAGCTCACTGTTTCGGTAATTTGAGAGGGAGAGGAAGATTATGATTTTTGTCTCAAAAATCAATTTATATTTATGTCATAATTATATAAATAATAATATAAATATACACAAACAATGCAAAGACTTAGAGTGTCTAACACTCAATTTCCATGCAATACCCTTGAGTGCTTTGTACACTATCTTCATGCAATACATCTTGATTAAATAATGCAAATAATGACAAGTGTCATGTGGGCCCCACACGTTTCCAAATGAAAGTGGGCCCACGTGCACTCACGCGTTCGGGTTCGATATTTCCGAAATACCGAGCTTACGTCGCGACGTTAATTAAATCGAATTTAAATAAATAATTGCGCCTAGCGAAATTATTATTTACGTCGCTAACGAATTAATTCTAAATAACTCGTTTGCCCGAATTAAAATCTAATTTCAATTTCGCGTCGAAATCGAATTCCGATTATTATATCGAATAATAATAATTTTACGATTAATTCTAAATTAATCGTTCTCTCTCTTTATACAGTACTTTATCCAAGATAAAGTCTCTCCGTAATTAATCCAAGATTAATCGAGTTTGAATCATACGTCATCGGTGAATCTTCGGGAAGCGACCCAAGAGACCTCTAGATATGTTGGCAGTAAATCCGGTTGTCGAACTATTCGAACACGTACGTACCAAGTACTACGTTTTTACCGATTTACAAGACAAGGTTAGCTTCTAGCAAAACGCCATGCCTACCCAATTCTCTAGAAATATTCTTACTGGAATATTAGATCTATAACAGGCGTAGTATACCGTAGTATAGTGTATATCGAACCAGTATCGGATGATCACATGTAAGGCCTGGGGCTGGAGATGTGTCTGCCCCGTACGATACACATATCGGACATCAAGCAACCAGTCTCTTTGAATCGGATAATCCTGACCTAGTCATATTATCCCGATGGTTGCAACCATTATAGAGTACTAGTTCTGAATCCCTCGCGATCATCATCTCCATATGTCTGAAGTGATACTTCCATCTTGACATCACACCCAGTACACTACGATTCTCGATAAACCCAGAAGAGGTATACACAGAACTCGTTAAAGCCCTGGACCACCAAACCTAAATTTTACCGATTGTCGTAAGTACTAGCGATGCAAATCTCAGGTTAAGATCATATGCACCTACCCTGAAGCGGACTCCCATAGACACGCAGACATACTACCAATGGGACTCCGCGGGGTCTATCCAGAGCGAAGCTGTTTTCCGTACTATCGGTAAAACACAACCTCCTACCGCACTTGCATAAGTATCCAATACTTAAATATATGAGAACTATGCCGTTGTGCCCTCACAACATGCACAAGTGCAGTACTAGTCTATTCCGCATTATCGATGTCCAATCTCGATAATACTACGACTAGGGATATTTAATGATTAAACCTTTATGGATTGATACTGTCTCATATCATCACAATCCGGAACTAATCATAGGGACTTTTACCATTTATATATCAAAGTAAATAAATTACAAAACGGTAAAAGGCAATTTCATTACTACATAGTTAATTTTGTACAATTATACAATATCATTTACAAAATAGTGACGCTATGGGTCATTACTGTCTAACAATCTCCCACTTGGCCTATAGCCAGTCACTCAAGCATCTAATACCTGAACTATGTACATGTCGCTCTCAACTTTTCCCGAGGAATAGCCTTCGTCAGCGGATCTGCAATATTATCCTCTGATGCGATCTTCTCGATCTTCACATCGCCACGATGTATGATCTCTCGAATCAGATGGAATCGTCGAAGAACATGTTTGGATCGTTGATGAGACCTTGGTTCCTTAGCCTGTGCTATAGCCCCGCTATTGTCACAATACAATGGAACGGGCTCAGCTGCTAACGGAACTACTCCTAATCCAATTAGGAATTTTCGGATCCAAACTGCCTCTTTTGCTGCTTCAGCTGCTGCAATGTACTCCGCTTCAGTTGTTGAATCGGCAACAGTATCTTGCTTGGAAGATTTCCAGCTCACTGCTCCGTTATTCAAGCAAAATATGTACCCGGTTTGCGACTTGAAGTCGTCTCTGTCGGTTTGGAAACTTGCATCGGTATACCCAGATACCTCAAGTTCTCCATCTCCATAGATTAAGAAAACATCCTTAGTTCTTTTAAGATACCTAAGGATATTCTTAACCGCCATCCAGTGATCCTGTCCTGGATCGGCCTGATATCGACTGCACATGCTCAAAGCATAGGACACATCAGGTCGTGTACATATCATGGCATACATGATCGATCCGACTGCCGAGGCGAACGGAGTCCGACTCATGTTGTCTCTCTCATCTTGTGTTTTAGGACACATGTCCCTAGATAGAAAGACGCCATGTGATGTTGGCAACAGTCCCTTCTTGGACTGATCCATGTTGAATCTCTTCAACACTTTATCAATATATGTACTCTGGGAGAGTCCAAGTAGCTTTCTAGATCTATCCCGGTAGATCTTTATTCCTAGAATAAAAGCTGCTTCTCCCAGATCTTTCATGGAGAATTTCAATGAAAGCCAAGCTTTCACCGACGTTAACATGGGAATGTCATTGCCTATAAGCAATACATCGTCGACATAAAGGACAATAAAAGTCAGTGCACTCCCACTAACCTTCTTATATACACAAGATCATCTACGTTTTGAATGAAATCATATTCTTTTATGACCTCATCAAAACGTTGGTTCCATGACCTCGATGCTTGCTTCAGTCCATAAATGGACCGATTTAACTTACAAACCTTGTTTGCAAGTCTTGGTGCGATAAAACCGTCAGGTTGTTGCATATAAACATCCTCCAACAGGTTTCCGTTAAGGAAAGCGGTTTTAACGTCCATCTGCCATATTTCGTAATCGTAATATGCAGCTATTGCAAGCATTATCCGAATGGATTTAATCATGGCAACGGGTGAGAAAGTTTCGTCATAATCAACTCCAAGTTGTTGACGATACCCCTTCGCTACGAGCCTAGCTTTGTACGTTTGTACGTTGCCATCCATGTCTGTCTTCTTCTTGAAGACCCATTTGCATCCAATAGGCTTTACGCCTTCTGGTGCATCAACCAGTGTCCAAACTTGGTTGGTATACATGGAATCCATTTCGGCCTTCATGGCTTCTTGCCATAAAGTGGATTCGATACCCTGTATCGCTTCCTCATACGTAGCCGGTTCAGTATCCTCAATAAGATTAATATCTACATGAGGTGAGATCAGGAATCCATACCTCTCAGGTATTACCCTGACTCTCTCCGACCTACGTAGTCCTTGTGTAACTGAAGATTGTGGTTCAGTCTCATCCTGGATGGACTGTTCATGTTCCGTTCTTGATTCATTGCCAGGAACAGTATCACTACGACTTTCATCGAGTTCTACTTTCCTCCCACTAAACACTGCATTTAGGAATTCCTTCTCAAGGAAAACCGCATGTAGAGCAACAAATACTTTGTTCTCTTTTGGGTTATAGAAGTAATATCCTTTGGTTTCCTTAGGATATCCAACAAATAGGCATTTATCTGATTTGGGTTCAAGTTTGGTACCTTCCAAACGTTTGACGTATGCCCAGCACAACCCAAATCTTCAGGAATGAGAAACCTGGTTTCTTTCCTGTCCATATCTCATACGGAGTCTGTTCAACAGACTTTGACGGAACCCTATTCAAAATAAGAATTGCACTTTCTAATGCATGTCCCCAGAAGGATATAGGCAGCTCAGTGCGACTCATCATCGACCTTACCATGTCAAGCAAGGTACGGTTTCTCCGTTCAGACACACCATTTAATTGTGGTGTTCCAGGAGGAGTCCATTGTGAAAGAATACCATATTCTTTCAAGTAATCTTGAAACTCATTACTTAAGTATTCGCCACCACGGTCCGACCGTAATGTTTTAATACTCTTGCCTGTTTGTTTTTCAACTTCGTGTCGAAACTCTTTGAATTTCTCAAAAGTTTCCGACTTGTGCATCATTAGATACACATAACCATAACGTGATGCATCATCCGTAAAGGTTACGAAGTATCGATATCCACCTCTAGCCTGGCTAGACATGGGCCCACAAACGTCACTATGAACGAGGGCTAACAGTTCAGTGGCGCGTTCACCTTTACCACTAAAAGGTGATTTAGGCATTTTGCCTAATAAACAAGATTCGCAGACGTCATATGAATTTGGATCAAATCCGTCCAAGTACCCACTCTTCGAAAGTGTGGATATGCGAGTCTTGTTGATGTGTCCCAGACGACAATGCCACAAATAAGTTTCTTCTTTTGGATTACTCATTTTGAGCCTTTTGTTTGTTATTTTACATTTTGGAGATTCATTTATATTCAAAATATAAAGACCATTATTTGCATCAGCACTGCAAATTTCTGCATCATTCATATATAAATAACACCTGGTGTTTTTAATACAAAAGTGTACCCTGTTTGGGTTAACAAAGATACAGAAATAATATTCCTAGTTAAACTAGGAACAAAATAACAGTCATTTAGTTTAAGTACATGCCCCGAGGGCAGTTCCAAAACAAAAGTGCCTACGGCCAAAACAGCAACAGAAGTTCCATTTCCAACTCGTAGATCTACCTCCCCCCCCGAAGCCAGTCTCCTGCTATCATGCAGATCCTGCACATCAGTACAAATATGAGAACCACAGCCAGAATCAAAAATCCAATTTTTATTAGACTGGAAGTAGTCATATTTATCTCAATAACAAACATACCTGAGGCCGGAGCCTTGCCCGCCTGTATGTCCTCCTTATGTCCCTTGTTCATGCGGCAGTCACGCTTCCAGTGACCTCTTTTGCCGCATTTCAGGCAAACATCTTGAGACTTGTCCCTTGGCTTCCCAGAAGCCTTTGTTGACTTGGCCTTGCCTTTGTTCTTATGCTTTTTCTTCTTAACACCCCCAGTTGCCTTGAGCCCAGCTTTCGGCGTTTGAGATGTTGTTGCAAAGTGCGCCTCGCGCTTGTTGCCTTTCAGAAGTTCTTTCTCCGACTCATTGAGAATCGACATAACTCTCCAAGAGTGTCATCCGAATTCATCAGTTTGTAGTTGATGACAATCTGTTTCCAAGTATCGGGTAGTGACTGTAGAAGTACATCTATAGCCAGCTCAGACTCCAAGACTATACCCATACAAGCCAGTTCATCAATATCGGCTATCATTTGAGTCCCATGGACCTCAACAGAACTACCATCAGTCATACGGGAGCGAAAGATTTTCTTCACTAACTCGTACCTCGCCATCCGCTTATTAGTGCGGTGAAGATCTTGCAATCTTGCCATCATATTATAAGGATCCAAGTCCCTATTTTGGCGACGAAAGTGTTGAGTCATTGAAGCAAGCATGATCGACTGAGCCGTGTCACAATCATCACTGTGAGTTTTCCATAACTCCAGCTCAAGTGGCTCAGTGGGCTTAGGCCCGAGAGGTCTCTGAATCGTATACAGTATCCTCTCTGCCCCAAGGACTATCCTTAGGTTCATTTCCCAATCAGCAAAGTTTATCCCCTTAAAGACATTGTCACCCATGATGATGTCACGGACATTTACCTTGCTAGCCATCTTAACTACGATAGTCCAACTATCTAGTTAACGATAAAATGGGTACAGTCAAACTGTTACAAGAAAAATAACATTTTATTAGTCCCTAATGTTAAAAAATTGACGAAATAAATTTTGTAAGCGCGTAAAGCTAAGTATCTGAATGAAATTGCAAACTCAATACTAGCCTCCCACTATTTTCTACAAGTCTCTAACCCTCTGTTGAGTACTCGGGAAATCCAATTTCCTAGTGGGCTAGGATCCCGTTAAATAACACACAACCTTGACTTTGGCCAACAAGTTGTATGATATTTAACTAGGTAGATCTCGAAGATCAATTGGATCCCATCCAATTCCTAGATCCGGTAGGTGGACATCCAAGTCCGAAACATATATATCTAATACATACGTCAATGTATCCAATACATTTTCCTAACCATTTCCTCTGAATCAACTAAGCCTTGGCTTTGGCACAACAAACTAATGATTCCAGTTAAGCGGGACCCATTGACAAGGAAAGTTTCGTAATCAATGTCGATGGACAAGAAGTGATCTTGACTTTGGCCAACAAATCACAACTTGGACAGGACACCGATGTGTAACAAAACTCTCATGATTCAAACACATCCTCAATTGACAAAGGTCTTGACTTTGGCCAACAAACCAATGCCAATTTCGGATCTTGAGAAAGAATCATTCAACGGAAGGAAAATCGCTTAATATTGTTTGAGGGATTTTTCGCGTAATTGGCAACCAATTAATTTATCTTTGTTAGGTCTCATCATCATACACCCTTAAGCATGCTTCTAAAACATCATAAAGCGCGTAAAGTAAAGTAATAGTGATATGCGGATGGATATATAAACAACTTGTTCCTAGAACAAATCACTCCATTCTCTCCTTCCTCTCCCCGCTAGCACTTTCTACTTCTACCCAATTACATAATACAATAAGAGAAACCTCATTTACATTGAGGGGAATTAGGTGAGAAGAGAATACAAAGAGATAAAGAGATAA
Organism: Zanthoxylum bungeanum; assembly: GCA_019454045.1. NCBI lineage: Eukaryota > Viridiplantae > Streptophyta > Magnoliopsida > Sapindales > Rutaceae > Zanthoxylum > Zanthoxylum bungeanum. Next base: position 97,079 of record SKCR01033669.1, on the reverse strand, counting down.
GGCTGGACACGCAGGTCCAATTTATAAATTCCAAATTTACAATAATTTCTAAAATTACCCTTCCCTTCTAATATCCATCCGATATACACTATTCATACAACACATCCACATTCATTCATTCATTCAAGGCATGTTATACAACCAATCAAATCCAATTAATTAGTCTTTAATTAGGTGACAATACAATGTTCAAACAATTGTTTGCATTTGCGCGAGTCCAACTCGTTTTGTGAATAAATACATATGGTATGAATTCACGAATTATATCGAACTACTCGTTAAATCCAATTTAAGTCGTATTCAATACTAATCCTTTTATTTAATTCTAAATTAAATATTTACACTTTTATTGTGCTTTTATAACTTAGATTCCAAATCTAGTACTATTGGGTCTCAAAGCCCAACTAACATCTAATGTCCGTTTAATTAAAGTCCGATGGGCTTTCTATTGATTTCATTAGGCTTGGGCCTTGGTCAATGTGGGTCAAACCCAATTTCCAAGCCCAATAAGGAATCACCCTCATTTGCCATAAAATCAATATCAAGCCCATAAGGCCCAATTAAACATAAAAGCCCATTTATTACATTTGGACTTAAATGGTGTGATTAAGGCCCATTTTGGATCCAATCCAAATGGTCCAAATCTACTTGGCCCAACCAAGCCCATTTATGACCAAATATAATAGTTTTAGGCCCAATTCCAATTTAAGCCCAATTAACTAAATTTTAAAATTCCAAATTTTATAACTTAATTAATTAAAGTGTATTTTCATGATTAATCCTTTAAATCAATATTCCCAAAATATCAAATTAATCTATTAATCATATTTTTATCTTAAATACATGTCCAACATTATTTAATCAAAAAATCAAGTCCCTAATCATCATCAAGCATTCGGCCAAGGTGATTAATATGGTTCCGATTTCGTTTTCAATCCAATCAAGTTACAAATGATCATCTCCATATTATTTCAAGTCATCCAATGTCTTAAAATTAAAAAATCATCTAGTCCACATGCTTGCATGTATTCGGCCAAGCCATTGGGGTTGGAAAAATTAATCCAATTTATTTTCCATGAAATTGATGATGTATAATTCATTTAACATACATCTAAGCATATTTAATCAAGCAAACTCATCAAATCATGCTTCAAACAATTTTCCCCAAATAACATCCTAATATATTTGCATGCATTTTTAGGCTCAATGATACCATTGTTGGAAATCTAATAACCATGTCCCAAGATCAAAAACAAGCAAAATATAAACAAGAATGAACTAGATTGAAGTAATGGCGGAAACAATACTCACAAAAACGGAATGTGGATGCAATGGATGAAACAAAAAACTTGCTCCTTTGTGCAGTGAGGATTTCGGCCAAGATGAAAAGAGAAGCTCCAAGCATTTTTGATCCTTCCAAGCTCTAAGATGAGTTTCCCATAACACCTTGTATGATCCCTTGATGGTGCTAGCCAAATATGTGATTTATGTTCCAAACACACACACTTTCTTCAAGCCTTTTTGCAACAAAAAATGAAGAAAAGGAGAGGGCTGTGAAGCTTACTGTTTCGGTAAGCTTGAGAGGGAGAGAAGATTATGATTTTTGTCTCAAAAATCAATTTATATTTATGTCATAATTATATTAAATAATAATATAAATATGACACAAACCATGCAAAGACTTAGAGTGTCTAACACTCAATTTCCATGCAATACCCTTGAGTGCTTTGTACACTATCTTCATGCAATACATCTTGATTAAATAATGCAAATAATGACAAGTGTCATGTGGGCCCCACACGTTTCCAAATGAAAGTGGGCCCACGTGCACTCACGCGTTCGGGTTCGATATTTCCGAAATACCGAGCTTACGTCGCGACGTTAATTAAATCAAATTTAAATAAATAATTGCGCCTAGCGAAATTATTATTTACGTCGCTAACGAATTAATTCTAAATTAACTCGTTTGCCCGAATTAAAATCTAATTTCAATTTCGCGTCGAAATCGAATTCCGATTATTATATCGAATATAATAATTTTACGATTATTATATCGATGATCACATGTAAGCCTGGGCTGGAGATGTGTCTGCCCCGTACGATACACATATCGGACATCAAGCAACCAGTCTCTTTGAATCGGATAATCCTGACCTAGTCATATTATCCCGATGGTTGCAACCATTAAGAGTACTAGTTCTGAATCCCTCGCGATCATCATCTCCATATGTCTGAAGTGATACTTCCATCTTGACATCACACCCAGTACACTACGATTCTCGATAACCCAGAAGAGGTATACACAGAACTCGTTAAAGCCCTGGACCACCAAACCTAAATTTTACCGATTGTCGTAAGTACTAGCGATGCAAATCTCAGGTTAAGATCATATGCACCTACCCTGAAGCGGACTCCCATAGACACGCAGACATACTACCAATGGGACTCCGCGGGGTCTATCCAGAGCGAATCTGTTTTCCGTACTATCGGTAAAACACAACCTCCTACCGCACTTGCATAAGTATCCAATACTTAAATATATGAGAACTATGCCGTTGTGCCGTCACAACATGCACAAGTGCAGTACTAGTCTATTCCGCATTATCGATGTCCAATCTCGATAATACTACGAATAGGGATATTTAATGATTAAACCTTTATGGATTGATACTGTCTCATATCATCACAATCCGGAACTAATCATAGGGACTTTTACCATTTATATATCAAAGTAAATAAATTACAAAACGGTAAAAGGCAATTTCATTACTACATAGTTAATTTTGTACAATAATACAATATCATTTACAAAATAGTGACGCTATGGGTCATTACTGTCTAACAGCATCACGTTATGGTTATGTGTATCTTATGACACACAAGTCAGAAACTTTTGAGAAATTCAAAGAGTTTCGACATGAAATAGAAAAACATACCGGCAAAAGTATTAAAATATTCCGGTCAGACCGTGGTGGAGAATACATAAGCAATGAGTTTTAAGATTACTTGAAAAAGTATGGTATTCTTTTACAGTGGACTCCTCCCGGAACACCTCAATTGAACGGTGTGTCCGAACGGAGAAACCGAACTTTGTTGGACATGATGAGGTCAATGATGAGACGTACTGAGCTACCAATTTCCTTCAGGGGATACACATTGAACAGTGCAATACTTATTTTGAATAAGGTTCCGACAAAGTTTGTTGGACAGACTCCATATGAAATATGGACATGAAAGAAACCGGGTTCCTCATTCCTGAAGATTTGGGAATACTGGGCATATGTTAAACATTTGGATGGTACCAAACTAGAACCCAAATCGGATAACTGCCTATTTTTAATTGGTTATCCTAAGGAAACCAGAGGTTATTATTTCCACAACCCACAAGAGAACAAAATATGTGTTGCTCTTCATGCAGTTTTCCTCAAAAAGGAAGACATAGATGCAGTGATAAATGGGAGGAAAGTAGAACTCGATGAAAATCAGAGTGATACTATTCCTGGCACCAAACCCCTCGTGGAACACGAATAGTTCATCTGGGATGAGACTGTTCCACAATCTTCTGATACACAAGAACCGTGTAGGTCGGAGAGAGTCAGAAAATAACCTTAGAGGTATGGGTTTCTGATCTCACCTCATGTAGATATTAATCTAATTGAGGAATACAAATCGACTACATATGAGGAAGCGATACAAGGTATCGACTCCATTTTATGACAAGATGCCATGAAGTTCGAAATGGATTCCATATATACCAACCAAGTTTGGACACTGGTTGATGTACCAGAAGGCATTGTGCCTATTGGTTGTAAATGGGTCTTCAAGAAGAAGACAGACGTGGACGGCAACATACAAACGTACAAAGCTAGGCTTGTAGTGAAAGGGTATCGTCAACGACATAGTGTCAATTACGACGAAACGTTTTCACCTGTTGCCATGATTAAATCCATTCGGATAATGCTTGCTATTACTGCATATTTCGATTATGAAATATGGCAGATAAAAGTCAAAATCATTTTCCTTAATGGAAACCTTTTGGAGGATGTTTATATGCAACATCCTGACGATTTTGTGGATTGAAACAAGCATCGTGTTCTTGGAACCAATGTTTCGATGAGATCATAAAAGAATATGGTTTATGTAGGCATGCTACAAAGATGTACGGCGACACTGTCCGAGGGACTAAACCAGAGAAATAAAATGGAGTCACCACCCAGTGTGAACTGGGAACTGATTTAAGGCTGCACTCACCCCTCGCAAGGGAATACCTCGAACCGTTGGGTTCAGAATGGTCCCTTACTTATGCCAATTGTAATGAAAGGATTTATTCAATAGTACAACCAAGTCTTATGTAGCACATGCAAGATAATTTAATCGACACACAAGTTTGAATACCCATGAATATTAATAGAAACAATGGAAGCATATTACATTAAAAAGATATATTTAAGCACATAATGAAGAAGGGAATAACCAAAGAGGCAAACATGCATGAAACATGAGGAAAAATTATGTCCAGTGTGTACACGTTCGAGTAGCGTTCAGAAACACGTTCGAATGGAGTGAGATACAATGGACGCGTTCGTGTAGCGTTCGGAAATGCGTTTGAACTGGATGGGATGGGATGCGTGATAAGACAAAATGCATGCGTTCGAGTAGCATTAAGAAACGCGTTCGAACGAAGTGAGGCAGAATGCATACGTTCATGTGGCATTCGGGAATACGTTCGAACGAGATTATAAAAATTGTATCTATAATGACATAAACACATGCATGAGTGTTTCTCAAGCGGTACGTGGAGTTGTATCCCATGTATAGACCGCATTACCGTCTATTCGCATTCGGCAACATAATTTATGTCTAGGTTTTCATCCGATATACCGCAAGGGATAACACGCAATCATTAACACAACGTAATCATTAACCCAAGGTTGACATACATGGAATATGATGACGCATATAACAATAAATAACCGAAGAGACAAATATGAGAAATAACAAGGAAGAAAAATAACATAAAACAAATGCGGAATAATAAAACAACAATAAACGTAAATTAAATGTGAAATAATAAAAGACTAATAATATGAAATAAATGCAGAATAATAAATATGTGACCAAAGAATTTGGCCGTTTTCAATGCAGAATAATAAGGGTGCCCTCAGGTCTTACCTTTTAAGTAGCTGCTCGGGAGTGCGTTGAGACGTCGCCGGAAGGGTTAGCGTTTCCACTATTTTCACTAGTTCACAATTTCTGCTCGCTGTTTTCTCTGTTATCACTCGCTGTTTCCGCTCACTATTTTCTCTATTTTCACCCGATGTTTCACTGTTTTGCTCGCTATTTTCTCTGGACTATTTTGGTTGTATTGGGGCTATTCTCATGGGTTATTTTGGGATTATTTTCTAGACTATTTTGCTTACTGTTTTCTATGATTTTATGGGTGTTGTTTTGGTTGTTTCGGGGACTGTTTTGGGTGATTTTAGGGGGTGTTTCGGTGGCTTTTTTTGAGCTAGTTTTGGGATGATTTTCAGACTGGTTAGGGGGCTGATTTGGTTTTGTTTATTTTTGTTTGGCCGGTTGATTTGTTGTTTGGTTTCGGTCATTTTGGCTTCATTGAAAGGCTTTAGTTTAGTCGGTGGAGGGCAGTCTTAATGGTTTCTTTGTTATCAGTTTTGCTAGTTGATTTAGTCGGTGGTGCGTATCTATTTGGTGGGTTATTTTGTGAATGTTTTGAATGGTGGATGAGCTGCTGTTGAAGGTTTATTTGTTCGGTGATAAAGGGCTACTTTGTTGTTGTTTCTTTTGATTCCACGTCAAAGCCTGCATGTGTTGGCTTGTTCTTGGTTCACTCACAACCGGCCATGCTTCACGTTGACTTGGTTTTGGTTGTTTCTTTGGTGTGTTGCTGTTTGTGAAAGAGGAATGAAGAGAGTGAGAGACTTATGGTGTTCTATTGGTCGTGTATCAAGTTGTTGTGCAAGGTCTCTCTTTGTGGTGGTGTGTTCCGACTGTGAAGGTTGAGAGAGAAGAGAGCCATTTGTCTTTGAGAGATCTAGTTTTGCTAATGTTGTCGGTCAGTCTTCGTAGGTTTGTGAGAAGGTGTTGATTTATGGTTAAAATTTTGGTTACCCAGAGTCTTTAGTTGTTTAGGCTTTGTGTTTTCTTGATAGTGCCGAGTGTGGAGAGATGAGAGAGGAAGGGCGTCTAGGGTTCACGGCGATGGACTGCTAGGGTTTGTGTGTTTATTTGTTGCGCGTGGCCTGTGAGTTAGCTAGGGTTTTGTGGTCTAAGGGTTTAGTTTGTTTTATGAAGATGGGAGATGATGAGAGAGAGATAGGGCTTAGGGTTCTTGTTTGTGCAGGTGGGAGAGAGCGAGGGAAAAAATAGAGATGTGGCTGTGTGTGGGAGATGATACGAATGATAGGGTTTTTTTTGTATGGCCATGAGAATGTTAGGAGGAAGAGATGGGATAGGTTTAGTTTAGTGGTCTTTATATAGTGGTAAATTAGGGTTAGGGTTTCTTGGTAGTGTTAGGGTTTTGGATGGGTACGTATGGGGTTTGGATGGGTGCATATAGGTTTGGATGGGTACGGGGGTTTTGGGCCAACATGGATTGACTAGGTGAACCCGCGGATTTAAATTTGACGAGCTATTAATTTCATAATTTTCCCTTCCGGCGTCCGTTTCCTGTGACTTCCGCGACTTATCGGGTAGTGCCTCCAGAAGAGTCTCAACATTGGGCATTATGCAAAAATACCGTGTCTACAGTCACCCCCACTTTGATGGGGCTAGTGCAGTGTGTGACAGTGACAACCCTATCAAAGTTATGCATGTATTTTTACTTACCTGGTTCGTCGGCTGTCATACTTACCTGCTACTTTGCGAGATACTTCGAACTGAGTTGATTTGGTGGTGAGGCGCTGCGACCCCTAAGGTTCATCCCTGCATGATGCTGATTTGAGATGGTTCATTCCCGAACCATTGCTTGGGAGGTGGTCCATTCCCGAACCGTTCTCCATTCCTGGAGCGCCATTCCCGGCTTGCTAATCCTCATTCCCGAGGAGTTGTTGATGTGATGGTGGTGGTCAATTCCCGAACCGTGCTCCATTCCCGGCTTGCTAATCTCATTCCCAAGGTTTCCATGATGTGATGGTTCATTCCCGAATCGTGCTCAATTCCCAGAGCGCCATTCCGGGCTTACTAATCCTCATTCCCAAGGTATCGCTGATGTGATGGTCTATTTCCGAATCATGGTCCATTCCCTGAGCGCCATTCCCCGCTTACTAATCCTCATTCCCGAGGTGTTCTTGCTGTTTGTGAAATAGGAATGAAGAGAGTGAGAGACTTAGGGTGTTCTATTGGTCGTGAATCAAGTTGCCGTGCAAGGTCTCTCTTTGTGGCGGTGTGTTCCGACTGTGAAGTTTGAGAGAGAAGAGAGCCCTTTGTCATTGAGAGATCTAGTTTTACTAATATTATCGGTCAGTCTTCGTAGGTTTTTGAGAAGGTGTTAATTTATGGTTCAAATTTTGGTTGCCCAGAGTCTTAGTTGTTTAGGCTTTGTGTTTTCTTGATAGTGCCGAGTATGGAGAGATGAGAGAGGAAGGGCGTCTAGGGTTCACGGCGATGAACTGCTAGGGTTTGTGTGTTTATTTGTTGCGCGTGGCCTGTGAGTTAGCTAGGGTTTTGTGGTCTAAGGGTTTAGTTTGTTTTATGAAGATGGGAGATGATGAGAGAGAGATAGGGCTTAGGGTTCTTGGTTGTGCAGGTGGGAGAGAGCGAGGGAAAAAAGAGAGCCGTGGCTGTGTGTGGGAGATGATAAGAATGATAGGGTTTTTTTTGTATGGCCATGAGAATGTTAGGAAGAAGAGATGGGATAAGTTTAGTTTAGTGGTCTTTATATAGTGGTAAATTAGGGTTAGGGTTTCTTGGTAGTGTTAAGGTTTTGGATGGGTACGTATTGGGTTTGGATGGGTGCATATAGCTTTGGATGGGTACGGGGGTTTTGGACCAACATGAATTGACTAGGTGAACCCGCGGCTAACTAGCGAATTTAAATTTGACGAGCTATTAATTTCAGAATTTTCCCTTCCGGTGTCTGTTTCCTGTGACTTCCGCGACTTATCGGGTAGTGCCTCCATACAAGTCTCATCATTGGGCATTATGCAAAAATACAGTGTCTACAGTCACCCCCACTTTGATAGGGCTAGTGCAGTGTGTGACAGTGACAACCCTATCAAAGTTATGCATGCATTTTTACTTACCTGGTTCGTCGGTTGTCATACTTACCTACTACTTTGCGAGATACTTCGAACTGAGTTGATTTGGTGGTGAGGTGCTGCGACCCCTAAGGTTCATCCCTGCATGATGCTGATTTGAGATGGTTCATTCTCGAACCATTGCTTGGGAGGTGGTCCATTCCCGAACCGTGCTCCATTCCAGGAGCGCCATTCCCGGCTTGCTAGTCCTCATTCCCGAGGAGTTGCTGATGTGATGGTGGTGGTCCATTCCCGAACCGTGCTCCATTCCCGGCTTGCTAATCCTCATTCCCGAGGTTTCGCTGATGTGATGGTTCATTCCCGAACCATGCTCAATTCCCGGAGTGCCATTCCCGGCTTACTAATCCTCATTCCCGAGGTATCGCTGATGTGATGGTCTATTTCTGAATCATGCTCCATTCCCCGCTTACTAATCCTCATTCCCGAGGTGTCGTTGATGTGATGGTTCATTCCCGAACCGTGCTCCATTCCCGGAGTGCCATTCACGGGTTGCTAATCCTTATTCCTGAGGTGTCGCTGATGTGATAGTTCATTCCCGAACCGTGCTCCATTCCCGGCTTGCTAATCCTCATTCCCGAGGTGTCGCTGATGTGATGGTTCATTCCCGAACCGTGCTCAATTCCCAGAGTGTCATTCCCGGCTTACTCCTTACTAATCCTCATTCCCGAGGTATCACTGATGTGATGGTTCATTCCGAACCGTGATCCATTCTTGGAGTGCCATTCATGACTTGCTAATCCTCATTTCCGAACCATTACTGTATAATGTGGTCCATTCCTGAACCGTTACTGTGAGGTGGTCCATTCCCGAACCGTTACTATGAGGTGGTCCATTCCCAAACCGTTACTATTGTTAGACATTGTGTCCCATAGCGTCACTGTTTGTAAATGATATTGTATTATTGTACAAAATTAACTATGTAATAATGAAATTGCCTTTTGCCATTTTGTAAATATTATTTACTTTGATATATAAATGGCGAAAGTCCATATGATTAGTACTGGATTGAGATGATATGAGACAGTATCAATCCATAAAGGTTTAATCATTAAATATCCCTAGCCGTAGTATTATCGAGACTGGACATCGATAATGCGGAATAGGCTAGTATTGTGCTTGTGCACGTTGTGAGGCACAACGGCATAGTTCTCATATATTTAAGTATTGGATACTTATGCAAGTGCGATAGGAGGTTGTGTTTTACTGATGGTACGGAAAACAGCTTCGCTCTGGATAGACCCCGCGGAATCCCATTGGTAGTATGTCTAGGTCTATGGGAGGCCGCATCAGGGTAGGTGTATATGGTCTTAACCTGAGACTTACATCGCTAGTACTTGCGACAAACGGTAAACTTTGGTTTTGGTGGTTGGGGACCTTAACCGGTTCTGTGTACACCTCTTCTGGGTTTATCGAGAATCGTAGTGTACTGGATGTGATGTCAAGATGGAAGTATCGCTTCAGACATATGGAGGTGATGATCACGCAGGACACAGAACTAGTACTCTATAAAAGGTTGCAACCGTCGGGACAATATGACTAGGTCAGGATTGTCCGATTTAAAGAGACTAGTTGCTTGATGTCCGATATATGTTTCGTACGGGGCAGACACATCTCCAGCCCTAGGCCTAGCATGTGATCATCCGATACTGGATCGATGTACGCAATACTACGGTATACTACGCTTGATATAGATCTTATATTCCTATAAGAATATTTCTGGAGAATTGGGTAGGCATGGCGCTTTGCTAGAAGCCAACCTTGTCTTGTGAATCGGTAAGAACGTAGTACGATGTACGTGCGTGTTCGGATTATCCGACGACCGTATTTACTGCCAACATATCCGGAGATCTCTTGGGTCGCTTCCTGAAGATTCACCTATGATATTTGATTCGAACTTAATTAATCTTGGATTAATTGCGGAGAAACTTTATCTCGGATAAAGTGCCTTATTTAGAGAGAGAGAACGATTAATTTGGAATTAATCAGTAAAATTATTATATTCGATATAATAATTGAAATTCGATTTCGACGCGAAATTAAAAGTAGATTTTAATTCGGGCATACGAGTTAATTTAGAATTAATTCGTTAGCGACGTAAATAATAATTTCGCTAGGCGCGATTATTTATTTAAATTCGATTTAATTAACGTCGCGACGCAAGTTCGGTATTTCGGAAATATCGAACCCGAACGCGTGAGTGGACGTGGGCCCACTTTCATTTGGAAACGTGTGGGGCCCACTTGACACATGTCATTATATGTATTATTTTATTGATAATGCATTGCATGGTGATAGTGTATAATACACTCTAATGTTATGCATGGAATTTGAGTGTTTGACACTCTAAGCCTTGCATGGCTTGTGTCATAGATTTATTATTATTTAATAAATATTATGGCATAAATATAAATTGATTTTTGGTATCAAAAATCAATGAGAACAAAAAGAAAAATCTCTCTCTCTCTCTCACTTGGCCGAAAACTGCATGCAGTTTTTGGTCTTCATCTTCTTCATTTTGGTTGCCAAAAGCTTGAAGAAAGTGTGATTGTTTGGAACATCTCCTCACATGCAAGGCTAGCACCTTTCAAGGGATCAAAAGAGGTGATAGGGAAACCATCATAGAGCTTGGAATACTCAAAGCTTGGAGCTTTCCACATCTTCTCACCTTGGCCGAAAATCATCCACCTTGGAGCTTCCATCTTGGCTTGATTTTCTTCATCACAAGATATTGTAAGTATGATTCCGCCATACTTCATGTTATATATATTCTTTGTTGTATTTCATATATGCTTAATCTTTCCTTGGGACATATTATAGAAACCAACAATGGTATCAGAGCCATGGTTAAGCATGAAATACTTTAGGTTAAAATTTGATAAAATTGGTTGAAGCATGTTCTTGTGAAATTTGATGAATAAGTATGCTTGCATGTATATAGAATGATGTTATATGGAATCAATTTTATGAAAAATGCATTGGATGATTTTTCCCCAAAATTTTAACCTTGGCCGAATGGTGTGATAAAATTGGTTAAAGCATGTTCTTGTGAAATTTGATGAATAAGTATGCTTGCATGTATATAGAATGATGTTACATGGAATCAATTTTATGAAAAATGCATTGGATGATTTTTCCCCAAAATTTTGACCTTGGCCGAATGATATGGTGAAATTGATTGAAGCATGTTCTTGTGAAATTTGATTAATAAGAATGCTTACATGTATATAGAATGATGATACATGGAATCAATTTTATAAAAATGCATTGGATGATTTTTCCCCAAATTCATGCCTTGGCCGAATGTGTTGCTACTTGGAGTGGATTGAAATTTTTTTTGTGTTTAAGATCATTGGATGACTTAGAACGTGTACGGGACGTAGATTAATAATTCAATCGGATTGAAAAACAAATCGACACAAAAAACTCACCACCTTGGCCGAATACATAAGACATGTAAAGGAGTTGATTTTTGTTAAAATTAATGTTGGACATTTATTTTGAAAAATTGATGATTAATAAATTAAATGGGTATTTTTGAAATATTTGGTTTAATACATTAATCTTGGTATTACACTTTAATTAATTGGACTTTAATGTTTGGAATATTAAAATTTAATTAATGGGCTTTAATAATTTAATTGGGCCTTATGGGCTTAAAATTGGTTTTATGGCACTTAAGGGTGATTCCTTATTTGGGCTTGGTAATTGGGTTTGACCCACATTGACCAAAGCCCAAGCCTTAATAAATCAATTCTAAGTCCATTTGACTTGAATTAAATTCAACATTGGATGTTAGTTGGGCTTTGAGGCCCAATAAGATTAGATTTAGAATCTAAGTCTTTAAAGCACATTAAAAGTGTAAACATTTAATTTGGAATTAAATAATTGAATTAGTATTGAATACGAATTAAATTAGATTTAATAAGTAGTTCGATATAATTCGCGAATTCGTACCCTATGTACTTATTCTCAATCGAGTTGGACTCGCGCAAAATCAAACCGTTGTTTGAACATTGGATGATCACTTAAACAAAGACTAATTAATTGGATTAGATTGGTTGTAAAAGCATGTCTTGTTTGAATATATATGTATGTGATGAATGAATAGTGTATATCGGATGGATATTAGAAGGGAAAGGGTAATTTTAGAAATTATTGTAAATTTGGAATTTATAAATTGGACCTGCGTGTCCAGCCTTATCTCTTTATCTCTTTGTATTCTCTTCTCACCTAATTCCCCTCAATGTAAATGAGGTTTCTCTTATTGTATTATGTAATTGGGTAGAAGTAGAATAGTGCTAGCGGGGAGAGGAAATGGAGTGATTTGTTCTAGGAACAAGTTGTTTATATATCCATCCGCATATCACTATTAATCTACTTTACGCGCTTTATGATGTTTTAGAAGCATGCTTAAGGGTGTATGATGATGAGACCTAACAAAGATAAATAAATTGGTTGCCAATTACTCGAAAATCCCTCAATTTATATTAAGCGAATATCCTTCCATTGAATGGTTCTTGTTCAAGATCCGAAGTTGGCATTGGTTTGTTTTTGACCAAAGTCAAGACCTTTTCAATCAAGGATGTACTTGAATCATGAGAGTTTTGTTGCATATCGGTGTCTTGTCCAAATCGTGATTTTTATTGGCCAAAGTCAAGATCACTTTTTGTCCAACGACATTGATTACGAAACTTTCCTCGTCAATGGGTCCCGCTTAACTGGAATCATTAGGTTTGTTTTTGTCCAAAGCCAAGGCCTAGATGATTCGGAGGATAGGTTAGGAAAATGTAATGGTTACATTGGCATTATACATATGTTTCGGACTTGGATGTCTACCTAACCGGATCTAGGAATTGGATGAGATCCAATTGATCATGGAGATCTACCTAAGTTAAATAGCATACAATTTTTATTGGCCAAAGTCAAGGTTGTGTGTTATTTAACGGGATCCTAGCCCACTAGGAAATTCGATTTCCCGAGTTCTCTACAGAGGGTTAGAAACTTGAAGAAAATAGTGGGAGGATATTATTGAATTTGCAATTTCGTTCAGATATTTAGCCTTACGCGTCTTTCAAAATTATTTCGTCAATATTTTAAATAATTAGTTGGACTAATATATTGTTATTTTACTTGTAACAGTTTGACTGTACCCATAACATCGTTGACTTTATAGTTGGACTATAGTTGTCAAGATGATTGGCAAAGGTAATATCCGCGACATAATCATGGGCAATAATGTCTTCAAAGGGACAAACTTTGCCGACTGGGAAATGAACCTCAAGATAGTGCTTGGGGCTGAGAGGATACTGTATACTATTCAGAGACCTCTCCCGCCTGAACCCACTGAGCCACTGGAGCTAGAGTTATGGAAGACTCATAGTGACGATTGTGACCAAGCTCAGTCAGTTATGCTAGCTGCAATGACCCAGCATTTCAGACGTCAGTACAGGGACTTGGATCCCTATAACATGATGGCAAGATTGCGTGATCTTCACCGCACCAATAAGCGGATGAAGAGGTACGAGCTAGTAAGGAAACTCTTCCGCTCCCGGATGACAGACGGCGCATCAGTTGAAGCCCACGGGACTCAAATGATCGCCGATATTGATGAGTTGGCCAATATGGGAATAGTCTTGGAGGCTGAGCTGACTATAGATATGATCTTGCAGTCACTTCCTGATACTTGGAAACAAATCATAATCAACTACAAGTTGATGGATACAGATGAAACTCTTGGAGAGCTGTTATCCGTATTGAAGGAGTCCGAAAGGGAACTCCTAAAGGGGAGCAAGCGCGAGGCACATTATGCATCGACCTCTCATGCGCCAAAGGCTAGGCCCAAGGCAATTGGAGGTGCGAGGAAGAAGAAGTTCAAGAAAAAGGGCAAAGGCAAGTTGACAGTGGCTTCTAGGAAGCCAAAGGAAAAATCTCGCGACATCTGCCTTAACTGCGGCAAGAGGGGTCACTGGAAACGTGACTGCCAAATGAGCATTGTGCAGAGGGAGGATATCAAGGCTGGCAAGGCTATCGCCTCTGGTATGTTTGTTATTGAGATAAATATGAATACTTCTAGTTTTAAAAATTGGATTTTTGATTCTGGTTGTGGTGCTCATATTTGTACTGATGTGCAGGATCTGCATGATAGCAGGATACTGGCGTCAGGGGAGATGGATCTACGGGTCGGAAACGGAACACCAGTTGCTTTGAACTGTTATTTTGTACCTAGTTTAACTAGGAATATTATAATTGTATCCTTGTTAACCCAGCAGGGTTACACTTTTGTATTTAGAAACACTGGTGTTGTTATTTATATAAAAATGATGCAGAAATTTGCACAGCTGTTGCAAATAACGGTCTTTATATTTTGAATATAAATGAATCTCCTAAAATGACAAACAAAAGGCTCAAAAGGAGTAATCTAAAAGATGAAGCTTATATGTGGCATTGTCGTCTAGGACACATTAACAAGACTCGCATATCCACACTTTCGAAGAGTGGGTACTTGGACGAATTTGATCCCAATTCATATGACGTCTGCGAATCTTGTCTTTTAGGCAAAATGCCTAAATCACCTTTTAGCGGTAAAGGTGAACGTGCCACAGAACTGTTAGCTCTCGTTCAACTGACGTATGCGGGCCCATGTCTAGCCAGGCTAGAGGTGGATTTCACTACTTCGTAACCTTTACAGATGATGCATCTCGTTACGGTTATGTGTATCTTATGAGACACAAGTCGGAAACTTTTGAGAAATTCAAAGAGTTTCGACACGAAGTGGAGAAACAAACAGGGAAGAGTATTAAGACATTACGGTCAGACCGTGGTGGCGAATACTTAAGTTATGAGTTTCAAGATTACTTGAAAGAATATGGTATTCTTTCACAGTGGACTCCTCCTGGAACACCGCAATTAAACGGTGTGTCCGAACGGAGAAACCGCACCTTGTTGGACATGGTAAGGTCAATGATGAGTCGCACTGAGCTACCAATATCCTTCTGGGGATACGCATTAAACAGTGCTATACTTATTTTGAATAAGGTACCGTCGAAGTCTGTTGAACAGACTCCATATGAGATATGGACAGGAAGGAAACCAGGTTTCTCTTTCCTGAAGATTTGGGGATGCTGGGCACATGTTAAACGTTTGGAAAGTACCAAACTTGAACCCAAAACTGATAAATGCCTTTTGTAGGATATCCTAGGGAAACCAAAGGATATTACTTCTATCACCCACAAGAGAACAAAGTATTTGTTGCTCTACAAGCATTTTCCTTGAGAAGGATTTTATAAATGCAGTGGTAAGTGGGAGGAAAGTAGAACTCGATGAAGATCGTAGTGATACTGTTCCTGGCAATGAATCAACGACAGAACAAGAACAGACCGTCCGGGATGAGTCTGTACCACAAACTTCACATACACAAGGACCGCGTAGGTCGGAGAGAGTCAGAACAGTACCTGAGAGGTATGGGTTCCTGATCTCACCTCATGTAGATATTAATCTTATTGAGGATAATGAACCGGCTACGTATGAGGAAGCGATACAAAATATCGATTCCGCTTTATGGCAAGATGCCATGAAGTCCGAGCTGGATTCCATGTACGCCAACCAAGTTTGGACACTGGTTGATGCACCAGAAGGCATAAAGCCTATTGGATGCAGATGGATCTTCAAGAAGAAGACCGACATGGATGGCAACGTACAAACGTACAAAGCTAGGCTTGTAGTGAAGGGGTATCGTCAACAATATGGTATTGATTATGACGAAACCTTCTCACCCGTTGCCATGATTAAATCCATTCGGATAATGCTTGCAATAGCTGCATATTTCGATTACGAGATATGGCAGATGGACGTTAAAACCGCTTTCCTTAACGGAAACCTTTTGGAGGATGTTTATATGCAACAGCCTGACGGTTTTATCGTACCTAGACTTGCAAACAAGGTTTGTAAGTTAAATCGATCCATTTATGGATTGAAGCAAGCATCACGGTCATGGAATCAGCATTTTGATGAGATCATAAAAGAATATGATTTCGTGCAAAACGTAGATGACCCTTGTGTATACAAGAAGGTTAGTGGGAGAGCACTTACTTTTATTGTCCTTTATGTCGACGACGTATTGCTTATAGGCAATGACATTCCCATGCTAACGTCGGTGAAAGCTTGGCTTTCATTAAAATTCTCCATGAAAGATCTGGGAGAAGCAGCCTTTATTCTTGGAATAAAGATCTACAGGGATAGATCTAGAAAGCTGCTTGGACTCTCCCAGAGTACATATATTGATAAAGTGTTGAAGCGATTCAACATGGAACAATCCAAGAGGGGATTGGTTCCAATGGTACGTGGTACCTCTCTGTCTAAGGACATGTGTCCTAAGACTCAGGAAGAGAGAGACCACATGAGTCGGATACCATTCGCCTCGGCAGTCGGATCGATCATGTATGCCATGATATGTACACGACCTGATGTCTCATATGCTTTGAGCATGTGCAGTCGCTATCAGGCCGATCCAGGTGAAGGTCACTGGATAGCAGTTAAGAATATCCTTAAGTATCTTAAACGAACTAAGGATGCTTTCTTAATTTATGGAGGAGGAGAACTTGCGGTATCTGGGTATACCGATGCAAGTTTCAAACCGACAAGGATGACTACAAGTCGCAATCCGGGTACATTTTTTGTTTGAATAACGGAGCAGTGAGCTGGAAATCTTCCAAGCAAGATACTGTTGCCGATTCAACAACAGAAGCGGAGTACATCGCTGCATCTGAAGCAGCAAGGAGGCAGTTTGGATCCGAAAATTCCTAATCGGATTAGGAGTAGTTCCGTTAGCAGCTGAGCCCGTTCCATTGTATTGTGACAATAACGGGGCTATAGCACAGGCTAAGGAACCAAGGTCTCATCAACGGTCCAAGCATGTTCTTCGACGTTACCATCTGATTCGGGAGATTATACATCGTGGCGATGTAAAAGTCGAGAAGGTCACATCAGATGACAACATTGCAGATCCGCTGACGAAGGCTGTTCTTCAGCAAGTTTTTGAACGACACATACATAGTTCGGGTATTAGATGCTTGAGTGACTGGCTATAGGCCAAGTGGGAGATTGTTAGACATTGTGTCCATAGCGTCACTGTTTGTAAATGATATTGTATTATTGTACAAAATTAACTATGTAATAATGAAATTGCCTTTTGCCATTTTGTAAATATTATTTACTTTGATATATAAATGGCGAAAGTCCATATGATTAGTACTGGATTGAGATGATATGAGACAGTATCAATCCATAAAGGTTTAATCATTAAATATCCCTAGCCGTAGTATTATCGAGACTGGACATCGATAATGCGGAATAGGCTAGTATTGCGCTTGTGCACGTTGTGAGGGCACAACGGCATAGTTCTCATATATTTAAGTATTGGATACTTATGCAAGTGCGATAGGAGGTTGTGTTTTACTGATGGTACGAAAACAGCTTCGCTCTGGATAGACCCCGCGGAATCCCATTGGTAGTATGTCTAGGTGTCTATGGGAGGCCGCATCAGGGTAGGTGTATATGGTCTTAACCTGAGACTTACATCGCTAGTACTTGCGACAATCGGTAAACTTTGGTTTTGGTGGTTGGGGACCTTAACCGGTTCTGTGTACACCTCTTCTGGGTTTATCGAGAATCGTAGTGTACTGGATGTGATGTCAAGATGGAAGTATCGCTTCAGACATATGGAGGTGATGATCACGCAGGACACAGAACTAGTACTCTATAAAAGGTTGCAACCGTCGGGACAATATGACTAGGTCAGGATTGTCCGATTTAAAGAGACTAGTTGCTTGATGTCCGATATATGTTTCGTACGGGGCAGACACATCTCCAGCCCTAGGCCTAGCATGTGATCATCCGATACTGGATCGATGTACGCAATACTACCGTATACTACGCTTGATATAGATCTTATATTCCTATAAGAATATTTCTGGAGAATTGGGTAGGCATGGCGCTTTGCTAGAAGCCAACCTTGTCTTGTGAATCGGTAAGAACGTAGTACGATGTACGTGCGTGTTCGGATTATCCGACGACCGTATTTACTGCCAACATATCCGGAGATCTCTTGGGTCGCTTCCTGAAGATTCACCTATGATATTTGATTCGAACTTAATTAATCTTGGATTAATTGCGGAGAAACTTTATCTCGGATAAAGTGCATTATTTAGAGAGAGAGAACGATTAATTTGGAATTAATCAGTAAAATTATTATATTCGATATAATAATTGAAATTCGATTTCGACGCGAAATTAAAATTAGATTTTAATTCGGGCATACGAGTTAATTTAGAATTAATTCGTTAGCGACGTAAATAATAATTTCGCTAGGCGCGATTATTTATTTAAATTCGATTTAATTAACGTCGCGATGCAAGTTCGGTATTTCGGAAATATCGAACCCGAACGCGTGAGTGGACGTGGGCCCACTTTCATTTGGAAACGTGTGGGGCCCACTTGACACATGTCATTATATGTATTATTTTATTGATAATGCATTGCATGGTGATAGTGTATAATACACTCTAATGTTATGCATGGAATTGAGTGTTTGACACTCTAAGCCTTTGCATGGCTTGTGTCATAGATTTATTATTATTTAATAAATATTACGGCATAAATATAAATTGATTTTTGGTATCAAAAATCAATGAGAACAAAAAGAAAAATCTCTCTTCTCTCTCTCACTTGGCCGAAAACTGCATGCAGTTTTTGGTCTTCATCTTCTTCATTTTGGTTGCCAAAAGCTTGAAGAAAGTGTGATTGTTTGGAACATCTCCTCACATGCAAGGCTAGCACCTTTCAAGGGATCAAAAGAGGTGATAGGGAAACCATCATAGAGCTTGGAATACTCAAAGCTTGGAGCTTTCCACATCTTCTCACCTTGGCCGAAAATCATCCACCTTGGAGCTTCCATCTTGGCTTGATTTTCTTCATCACAAGATATTGTAAGTATGATTCCGCCATACTTCATGTTTATATATATTCTTTGTTGTATTTCATATATGCTTAATCTTTCCTTGGGACATATTATAGAAACCAACAACTATATGAGGTGGTCTATTCCTGAACTGTTACTGTGAGGTGGTCCATTCCCGAACCGTTACTGAGTTATACTGAATGTGGTCTTTGTTCCCTGGGCTTTGTTCCCGAATAGTGCTGATAATGTGGGCTTTATTCCCGAACTGAACTGAATGTGGGCTTTTTTCCCTGACTGTGTTGAGAGTGGACTTTATTCCTGAAACTGAGGATAATATGGGCCTCGACCCTGCGATTCATTCCCAAAACTACTGATAGTGTGGGCCTCGACCCTTGGATTCATTCCCGAAAACTGCTGATAATGTGGGCCTCGACCCTGGGTTTCATTCCCCAAAACTACTAATAGTGTGGACTACGATCTTGGGATTCATTCCCAAAACTACCGATAATGTGGGCCTCGACCCTGGGATTCATTCTACAACTGCTGATAG
This sequence comes from Zanthoxylum bungeanum, assembly GCA_019454045.1. Taxonomy (NCBI): domain Eukaryota; kingdom Viridiplantae; phylum Streptophyta; class Magnoliopsida; order Sapindales; family Rutaceae; genus Zanthoxylum; species Zanthoxylum bungeanum. The sequence continues at coordinate 77,299 of SKCR01033669.1, read as the reverse complement.
TGTGGGCCTCGACCTTGGGATCCATTCCCGAAACTGCTGATACTGTGGGCCTCGACCCTGAGATTCATTCCCCAAAACTGCTGATAGTATGGGCCTACACCCTGGGATCCATTACCAAAACTGCTGATACTGTGGGCCTCCACCCTGGGATTCATTCCCAAAAACTGGTAATAATGTGGACCTCGATAATGGGATTCATTCCCGAAATTGCCGATAATGTGGGCCTCGACCCTGGTATTCATTCCTTAAAACTGTTGATATTGTGGGCCTCGACCCTGGGATCCATTCCCGAAACTGCTGATAACGTGGGCCTCGGCCCTGGGATCCGTTCCGGAACTGCTGATAATGTGGGCCTCGGCCCTAGGATCCACTCCCCAAACTGCTGATAGTGTAGGCCTCGACCCTGGGATTCATTCCCGAAACTGCTGATAATGTGGGCCTCGGCCCTGGGATCCACTCCCCAAAACTGCTGATAGTGTGCGCCTCGACCCTGGGATTCATTCCCGAAACTGCTTATTATGTGGTCCTCAGCATTGGGATCCATTCCTGAAACTGTTTGTCTTTGCCGCTTTTTCATTTTTTTCATAACATGTGAACAAAAACAAAACAAAAAATACGTGTATGTGACGTGTATGCATGGATCTATTTCCTATTCCGATGGGTTAGGCCTTCCGTGTGCTCCTTGGTGCCATTTGCCTACAAATGTCTCTGGTCGCCCCCTGGGTCTGCTTATAATTTTCTTCTGCCGGTTCTTTTCAAGTGATTATTCAGTTCTCTTTCGTCTCATGGTTCAAGTTCTCGGTACATCCCTTATTCGCGGGGTGGTAGACTGGTTGCCCCCAGACTTGGCTCAGCTTTATGCTCTCCGCTGTTTGCACTAGGTCAATGTGGATCACGTGATGTGGTATTCCATATCAACATACTATATTACATGCTACGAAATAGTCCCAATAGTCATACATATTATTGTCCTCAAAGAATGCCCAGTAATGAAACCAGTGAACCTTCAAAGCACTCAATGCAACTCAAATCCGAGCTTTTGAATAAATGATCTTAGCTAGACTCAAAGTGTGTGTGTGTAAAGGTTCTTTTGCAGATTCGTCCCCAGGTAAGCCAACTCAATGATTTCGTCAAAAAATTGGGATCGATGGGTCAAACCAACCTAGATGTCTCAATTATGCCCTACAATTGCTTTTCTGTGCTCAATGTGGTATGGTTTTCTTTCTCTTTTGTCTCTTTTTTTTTTTTCGTTTTGAACTTCTTTTTTTTTCTTTCTTTTTTTTTTTTCTTTTTTTTTTTCTTTTTTTTTTTTTTTTTTTTTTTTTTCTTTTTTTTTCAACACACCTACCCTTTAAGGTAGCATTTCTCCTCATGGTGGTCCTAATACTCTCCCATGGGTAGCTTCACGATTATCGGTTATAGGTGGTTTAATTCTTTTCTTTAGAGACTTTTCTTTTATTTTCAACCATACCACACATCATAACACAAGCAAATCAGGATAGACATTTAGGCGAACGGTCATTCACCGACCTACAATTTCTTCAACTAGTCACTTTGCTAACTACTCAGGTTTTCACTGCTAAGAACCATAATCAAGTGCTTACGAGTCTAACATAGATCAATTACTCAAAGTATCAGATAAAAGCACATCAAGAGTTTATTGTTTCTAGGATTTCACCCTAAAGCAAACCATTTCATCATCGGACTTATGCCTAACTATTAAGGACTAAGAACACACAATTTTTTTCCTCTTTTTTTTCTTTTTTTTTTCTCAATTTTTTTTTTACTAAAGGCCCCTCCCAATGGTCTTTCTATCCTTACCATAAATTTTTATGTTCCTCGGTTTCCTTTTTCCCTGATATCCATGTTTGCTAAACTCTTCTTGATAAGTCTTATATTTTCATAACCCAACAGATATCTATGATGGCTTTTAAGACACATAGGTTAACATGACACATGTATGCATGAGATGCAAGTGGTTATCAAAAAAACATATATCCTTCCGACCTTATATCTCCCACACTCATGGGGTCCACAAATTCGTTCTCTCCTATGCTACGGGGTGAACCTTGGCTGCTTATGTCCCTTTCCATCGGTAAAAGACAAAGACCGCCCATTTACAATATGGACTAAGCCGATTATGGGATCATGCCAATGTCTAGAAACGACGAATTGGGCTTTCGGCAACCGTGGTCATGGGGATGAACTTAGAAGCATCCAAAAGTATACAAATATGTCGTAACAAGGCGTATCCTTTCTGGATGAAAGCCAGTGCAGATATCAAACTCATGCTTCTAGCATATTTGGATCATGTTTGGACTTTCTAAACCCATCAAGGTTTTCATACAAGTTGGCCCATTATCATTTCAAAGCATTCAATCATATTATTGCGAGGTGTAAACTTGTCCCAGTTGAAAAAGGCCCAATAGGTTTACACTTTTGCAATAACGTGGCTAAACAACTTCAAATGATAGGGGGCCCAAACACAAAGTGACCCATTGGTATTTTAGAAGCTTTTGGCCCAATCGTCATAAGACACAAACTCGTCCCAGTTTAAATGGCCCAACAAGTTCACATCCTAGGATGAGAAGTCCAAATGAATCCAAATGATGATGGTCCCAAACACAAGCATAAAAGGGTGGCTTAAATAGGTCATATAACTATGGTTCTCATGCAAGTTTATGGGGGTATTGATAAAGGCCCCCGCCGGTGAAGGGTTGCCCACAACTAGGTCTCCCTACTCAAAGGTTCGAACGACTAAGTGAGCGCACCTTTTTTATACCCTAAGGTACGTGCCAACGAATGATAACACCATATAACGATCCGCCGCTTCGAGCAAAAGTGACTTCACGATACACGACACCATCAAGGTAAAAAGGGGTATGCAAAATATATGAGACACGGTCAACTAAAGCAAAAATCACAAACATTACTAGACATTATTTCGGGGCCGATTCTATCTCCCTAGTGGAGTCGCCAGACTATAGGCATGGTACAGAGATGTACGGCGACGCTGTCCGGGCTCGCGGCCCATTGGGAGTACGGAGTAGCCCGCGGGGGACTAAACCGGAGAAATAAAATAGAGTCGCCACCAAGTGTGAACTGGGAAATGATTTAAGGCCGCACTCACCCCTCGCAAGGGAAGACCTCAAACTGTTGGGTTCGGAATGGTCCCTTACTTATGCCAATTATAATGAAAAGATTTATGCAATAGTACAACCAATTCTTATACAGCACATGCAAGGTAATTGAATCGACACACAAGTTTACATACCAATGAACATTAATAGAAACAATGGAAGTGTAGGCACTGCATTTTTGCACATAAGTCCCTATGATGAGTCTCATTTGGAGACACTACCTGTTAAGTCACGGAGGTCACGGAAAACGGACATCGGAAGGGGAAATTCAGAATAAACAAGGTTCACTGTTTTCGTTCGTGCTGCGTTCGTGTATACGTTCGAACTCCAAACAGATTGCGGGCGTTCGTGCCACGTCCGAGGAGGCGTTCGAACGGTTGGGGTAATTCTGATTTTGCTGCTAGCCTCACATTAAGCCCAATTCGTCCAAGCCTTGGCCCACACGCCCAAGCCCACTTAAAACACATATTTAACACATGGTGAAATCAAAACAAATCTAAAAATCACATACTAAATTAAAATAAACATTAAAATCAATCAAATATTTTAATTCCTTAATTAAGATATTCACCCACCAATTACACAAGATTCCTTCCTAACTAAACAAAATCATATACTAAATTAAAAAGATGTCATGCCTAATTAAAATCAATCATAACAAATTAAAAATATTGACTTCCTAATCTAAAAAAATTTTGTCCCCCATCAAATCCCTTGCTTTCCTTGTCTAACAACAAATAATATATCTCTTTAATGCCAAAATCCCTTCCTTGTGAGACAAGGTAGAGCCCTAGCCATTCTCTATATAAACAACCCCTAACCAAGACATGCATCCTCTAGCTCATACAGATAACTCACACAAAAAATCAAAACACAAAGAGCCTTAACCACTCACGGCAATAGTAACAAGAAGAACATAAACAATTATCTTCATCTCCTCCACTCCATAACCGAAAACATCACCCCCATAAACCTCTACCCATCACCGAAAATCTCCCCCAAACAGCAGCCCTCCATCACCGAAAATATAACTCCAAACAGCAACCCAAACACACCCCAAACAGCCCTTGAAACACGCCTGGACAGCAGCCCAAACCACTCCCAAACCAGTCCCTAAAATCCCTTAAAACAGTAACATAAACTGCACTTATAACCCTTGAAATAACCACACAAAACTACACTAAAAAACCACGAAAAAACACTCGAAACAGTTCGTTGAAACGTCAAAACAGGTGACCTGAACAGTGAGTAGAAAAGCAGAGACCGAACAGCAGCAGAACGGAGACCGAACAGCAGTAAAACGGAGACCAGACGGCGAGCAAAACAGTAAAACAGTGAGCTAAGACTCTGAACCGGAAGAATAAGGAGCTTTTACCCCTTCCGATCTCCGTGAAACGCAAGTCTGAAGATGACTTAAAAGGTTAGACCTGATGGTACTTTCCACACTCATCTTTATTCGATTTTTGTTATTTTTTTGACTGTATTTCAATTATTTGTTGAATCTTGTGTGTGTATGATGCGTGTTGTGGGTATTGGATGAATGAAAGAGTGTCGTCTCTTGTGGTATATAGGATGGAAACCCAGACGTAAATTCTATAGCCGAATCCGAATGGACGGTAGTGCGGTTTGTACTTGGGATACAACTCCACATACCACTTGAGTAAACAGCACATTCTTTTGTTTCATGTTGTTTTAATTTATTTATTTATTATTCGTCACTTGAATTCTGCATGTTGCTTATTTATGTATGATTCAATCGAGCGCATGGGCTTAGTAAGTAGAATGAAAGATCCCCTATGGTGAGGGGTTAAAACCCTTTACCACGATGCTTCGCCGCGCCGGTTGATGTGTGTTCGGTTGAATGCAAGATACATTCAATCAGGCATACTACGTTTGATATTATTGCTTTTAATTCTTTGTATGCATGTTTCAATCGAGCGCATGGGCTTAATAAGTGCAATGAAAGATCCCCTGTGGGGAGGGGATAAAGCCCTTTACCACGATGCTTTGCCGCACCGGTTGATGTGTGTTCGATTGAATATAAGATACGTTTGATCGGACATAATGAGCTTGACATTGTTGTCTTTATTCTTTGTGTTGCATGCATCAAGTCTGGTTCCGTTCGAACGCATTCTCGAACGCTATACGAACGTGAACCTTCTGTTTACTGTTCGAACGCGTTCTCGAACGCTACGCGAACGCACACGTACTTTCTTAATCTTATCATGCATCAGGTCTGGTTCCGTTCGAACGTGTTCTCGAACGCTATACGAACGCGAACCTTCTGTTCACCGTTCGAACGTGTTTTCAAATGCTACGCGAACACGCACCCACTGAACTGAGTCATTTTCATCAGATTTCATACATAGTTTTCCTAGTAGCTATCCCCACATGTATGAATACAATATGTTTAATGTATTATAATTCATATGCCTATGTCATGATAACATTTGAGTATTATTTCTTGTGGTATATTGGATGGAAACCCAGACATAAATTCCGTAGCCGATTCCGAATGGACGGTAGTACGGTCTGTACTTGGGATACAATTCCACGTACCACTTGAGAAGGTGGTTAGTATGTGTGCTTGTGTGGTTAGTATGTGTGCTTGTGTTTTCTTTAATACAATATGCCAATGAAGTTGTATGTTTGTCGCTCCTTTGATGTACTTCCAAGCATGCAATCTTAGATGTGAAATATATGTGTAGTTTTATTTTGTATATGTGAATTTAGAAGCATGATACTCTTGGAAATAAGTGCTACTTAAGCCTGATTAAATTATTACATAAATCCTTTCATTACAAGTGGCATGAGTAAGAGACCATTCCGAACCCAACGATTTGAGGTCTTCCCTTGCGAGGGGTGAGTGCGGCCTTAAATCTCATTTTCCTGATTCACACCGGGTGGCGACTCCATTAGTACTCCCGACCGGGCCACGAGCCCGGGACATCATGAGTCGCCTAGTTCCTGTGTTCCCAAAGTCTGGCGACTCCACTGGGGATAGAGAATCGGCCACGAAATATTGTCTTTTGTAATGTTTGGATTTATGTTCTAATTGATTGTGTCTACAGTGGATGAAATGGGGGTTTAATCAAAGGCATTTTGAGGCTAGGTAATGGTTTGGTTTCTTCCTTCATTCACTACCTTTCTAGAAGGAAAAGCTGTGAAGGCACCTAGATAGCCATCTACTCGTAGCCTATTGTGATGGACTAATTTGGAGGACTCGTTGTTTATTCCTGACACCAATCGATAAGAGCCTAAGAGGCTTGGGTATTTAAGTGAGCCTCGCTCCACCTTCCCTCTGGGGAATCTACAATGGGAAATCTATTTGATAGTCTGTCACACACCATAGCTCATTGGAACGTACCTTAGTGTATAAAAAAGGGTACGCTCACTTGGTTGCTCGAACCCTTGATTGGGGAGACCTAGTTGTGGGCCATCATTCGCCGATGAGAGCCTTTGTCTACACTCTTGTGAACCCACCCATAGACCGGGATTGTATGGTTAAAGTAACAATTATTTCTTTGAGTATATGCTTATGGGCCATCCTCATTTGGACGCAGTTGGACCATTGTCAGAAATGTGGACTTGTTGGGCCATTTAAACTGGGGCGAGTTCGTACCTTATGACCATTGGACCCAAAGCTTCTGAAATATTGATGGGTCATTATGTAGAAATTATTACGTTATGTTTGCATTATCTTTCTTCTATGCTTGTTTTTGGGAACATCGTCGTTTGGATCCATTTGGACCATCTGTCATGGGATATGGGCTTGTTGGCCCATTTAAACTGGGACAAGAACGTACCTTATGACGATTAGGCCAAAGGCTTCTAAATGTTGATGGGCCATTTTGTGTTTGTGTTCGGAACATTACCATTTGGATTTAGTTGGGCTCCTTACCATGAGATGTGAACTCGTTGGGCCATTTAAACTGGGACGAGTTCACTCCTATGACAATTAGCCCAAAAGCTTCTAAAATGATAACGGACTGATTTGTTTGAAAATTTTAGTTGATTTAGTATGTTATATATGTTACATGCATCTCATTAACCCCATGCATACATACATTATGTTAACCCTTGTGTTCTGAAAGCCATCATAGATTCCCGTTGGGTTAGGGAAAAGGGAAGACTCACCAAAATACTGGGAACAGACACGAGTGAATCAGATATTGAGGTATCCCGTATGGATCAGTTGGAAAACGGTCTCGCCAAGGTCACTGAACAGTTGCAAGCCTTGACTACTACCATGACAAATATGGCTATGCCCCGTGCTGGGGGAAATTCTGAGAATGTAAGGCGTAAGGAGCCTTCGAATGGGTTGGGGGATGATATCCCCACTTTTGATGATGACATGGCAGAGTATGCAACAGGCAAAGTGATTGGGTCTCAGGCAGAATTTCAGAAGCTTCGGGATCAGGTTGAAACAGTTACCCACAAAATGAGGGGTAAACATGAAGAGTTGTTAGATTATGAGGCAATGACCTTCGGAGAACAGCTGCCAGCTCAGTTTAAAAATGCCGGACATGGCCAAGTTTAATGGGAATGGAGACCCAAGAGTCAATCTGCAGTAATATGTCTCAGTCATGAGTTCAGTGGGCCTATCACAGCGCCAAGTCCAAAAGTGTTTGGGATGTCACTGGAGGGGGCACCTGTGGTTTGGTATCATAGCCTTGAGAAGAAGGTTAAGGAAGATTGGAGGGAACTAGCTGATGCTTTTTCTAAAGCAGTATGTTACAGACTTGGAGATTGATTTTTCACTCCGAGATTTGGAGAACACTAAGCAGAAGCCGGAGGAGAGCTTCAAAGAGTATGTAGACCGCTGGAGAGGTCAACTTTTGAAAATGCAGACTCGGCCTTCAGAGAATGACCAGATTAAGATGATTATCAAGGGTACTAAGCCCTCAATTTATGGGAAACTGAGGAGGATGACCTCCATGATTGTGGATTTCCGACAGTTGAGAGAGACTGTTATGGATATTGAAGAAGAGGAGGCTCAAAACAGAAAGTTTTATGACCAGAATAAAAGAACTTTTGGGGGGCATTCTGAGACCAAGCCCACTACGGCCGAGGTCGCTACCATCAGATATAGGCGATTCTCCAATCTTGGTAGACCTATGTCAAGGTGTTCGAAAAGCTAAAGGCGCAAGTGTTGGACATTATGACCCATAGCGTCACTATTTGCACAATCATTGTGTTGTTGTAGCAAATTAACTATGTGACAAAGAAATTGCACTCTCATCATTTGTGATTAGATCACCATAGATATATAAATGAAGAGAGGTCCCTATGATTAGTACCTGGACTGAGAATGATATGAGACAGTATCAGTCCCCGAAGGTTTAATCATTAAATATCCCTAGCCGTAGTATTATCGAGACTGGACATCGATAATGCGGAATAGGCTAGTATTGCACTTGTGCGCGTTTGTGAGGGCACAACAGCATAGTTCTCATATATATAAGTATTGGATACTTATGCAAGTGCGATAGGAGGTCGTGTTTCACCGACGGTACGGGAAACAGCTTCGCTCTGGATAGACCCCTCGGAATCCCATTGGTATTATGACTATGTGTCTATGGGAGGCCGAAATCAAGGTAGGTGTGTATGGTCTTAACCTGAGACTTACATCGCTAATACTTACGATAATCGATAGACTTTGGTCTTGGTGGTAGGGGACTTTAAACGGGTTCTGTGTACACCACTTCTGGGTTTATCAGAGAGTCGTAGTGTATTGGATGTGATGTCGAGACGGAAGTATCACTTCACTTCAGTCATATTGGAGATGATGTCACGCAGGATACGGTACTAGTGCTCTTGAGTGCTGCGCAGCCATCAGGATATTATGACCAGGTCATGAATATCCGATTATAGAGACTATGTTACCAGACATCCGATATGTGCTTCGGACGGGGCAGACACTTATCCAGCCCCAGCCTAGTACGTGATTATCCGATACTGGCCGATATGCACAATACATTAGTATACTACGCTTGATACAGATCTTAATATTCTTATGAGAATATGTCCGGAGAATTGGGAAGACTTGGTGCTTTGCTAGGAGTCGACCTTGTCTCGTAAATCGGTAGACGTTTACTTGGTACGTACGTGATTCGGATACACCGACGACCGTATTTACTGCCAACTTATCCGGGGATCTCATGGGTCGCTTCCCAAAGATTCACCGATGACGTATGACTCGCATTATATTAATCTGGGATTAATATGATGAGAGAGAGAATAATCTGGGATTAATTTCGGAGACATTTTATCTAGGATAAAATATAAATTGAAGAGAGAGAAACATTGATTTGGAATTAATCGAGGAATTAAATATTTGATATATTAAACGAAATTAGATTTCGACGCGGAATAAAATTAGATTTTAATTCGGGCGAGCGAATTAATTTAGAATTAATTCGTTAGCGACGTGAATAATAATTCCGCTAGGCTAATTATTTAATTCTCGTCGCGACGGAAATTAGTTAATTCGGAATTAGCGAATTTGGGCCCGAAAGTGTTGCGGACACATTCGTATTTTGAAACGGGTGGAATCCGCAAATCACATCGCGATATCTCATTACTTGACACGAATAGATGATGATGTATCTAGACACATTTGAGGGATGATACATTGTCTCTATTCTCAAAGAGAGGTAATGATGGCATATAATGAATTTTAAAAAGTGATGTGTGTGGTTGGGAATTATAACCCAAATGTGTTTGAAATGAATTTCAAATGAAATTCAAATGCATTTGATGCATAAAAAAAAACACAAAAACCGTATACTTTTTCATTCATTTTTTTTCCCTCCTCTCCTCATTCTTCTTCTCCTCTTCTCTCTCACGACAATTTTCTGGTTTTGAAAAGGCAGTGAACTGCCGAACAGAACAAAAGGAAATGGAGGGAAGCAAGTGTTTTTTGTGGCAAAACAAGAGTGCTAGCACACTCCGGGATCATGCCAAGGTGATAAGGGAAGTATACAATAACCCAGAGCAGGAACGTTTTGATGAAGCTTGGAGCTCGTTTTTCTTGATCAAAATGGCACAAACAGAAGCCAACTCTGCCAGCAGTGGGCGCACATGCAGTGAAACTGCCGTGAGCAGTGGCAGTGGGCAGTGAGTTCGTTTTTGTTGCCAAATCGCATCTCCACCGCTCGATGTAAGTATTCCGCACTTAAATCGTTGTATTCGCTTATGATTCATGCTTGAGTTTTGATCTTGGGACCTCTAGAAACTCCAACATGGCATCAGAGCATAGGTTAAAAGCATGAAAAATGTTAGGGCTAAAATTTGGGAAACTTGAATTTGAGCATGATAAATTAAATTGGATGATTTGTATGCTTGATTTGTGTTTGAATTGAAGATTGACATGGTCAATTTCAAGAAAATATGATTGGATCTTTTTTTATTTTCCCCCAAAATTCCTCCTTGGCCGAAATTTGATACATGATTTTAATGTCTTGGGATTTTTGATTTTTGACAATTGGAAGTGTTGGAAATCATTCGGGATGATGATTAACGTCAATTACGGGAATCATTGGATTGAATTCGATTTGGACAAAAATCCCCAAATTGCCAAGTATGTCTGAAACTTTAAATTGGGTAAATTGATTTGAGCATGCAATTATGAAATTGGATGATTAAGTATGCTTATACATGTTTTTTTAATTGATGATTGGTTGACAATTTGGTTAAATATTGTTTGGAACAATTTCCCCAATTTTGAAAGTTGTCATGAAAACTTGAACAAAGGCAAGGCCAAGTCAACAAAGGCTTCTGTGGAAGCCAAGGGACAAGTCTCAAGATGTTTGCCTAAATGCGGCAAGAGTCACTGGAAGCGTGACTGCCGCATGAACAAGGGACATAATGAGGACATACAGGCGCAAGGCACCGGCCTCAGGTATGTTGTTATTGAGATAATATGACTACTTCTAGTTTAATAAAAATTGGATTTTTGATTCTGGCTGTGGTTCTCATATTTGTACTGATGTGCAGGATCTGCATGATAGCAGGAGACTGGCTTTGGGGAGGTAGATCTACGAGTTGGAAATGGAACTTCTGTTGCTGGTTTTTGGCCGTAGGCACTTTTGTTTTGGAACTGCCCTCGGGGCATGTACTTAAACTTTTGAACTGTTATTATGTTCCTAGTTTTGAACTAAGAATATAATTTCTGTATCTTTGTTAACCCAGTATGGGTACACTTTTGTATTTAAAAACACCAGGTGTTATTTATATAAAAATGATGCAGAAATTTGCACTGCTGATGCAAATAATGGTCTTTATATTTTGAATATAAATAATCTCCAAAATGTAAAATAACAAACAAAAGGCTCAAAATGAGTAATCCAAAAGAAGAAACTTATTTGTGGCATTGTCGTCTGGGACACATCAACAAGACTCGCATATCCACACTTTCGAAGAGTGGGTACTTGGACGGATTTGATCCAAATTCATATGACGTCTGCGAATCCTGTTTATTAGGCAAAATGCCTAAATCACCTTTTAGTGGAAAGGTGAACGCGCCACTGAACTGTTAGCCCTCGTTCATAGTGACGTTTGTGGGCCCATGTCTAGCCAGGCTAGAGGTGGATATCGATACTTCGTAACCTTTACGGATGATGCATCACGTTATGGTTATGTGTATCTAATGATGCACAAGTCGGAAACTTTTGAGAGAATTCAAAGAGTTTCGACACGAAGTTGAAAAACAAACAGGCAAGAGTATTAAAACATTACGGTCGGACCGTGGTGGCGAATACTTAAGTAATGAGTTTCAAGATTACTTGAAAGAATATGGTATTCTTTCACAATGGACTCCTCCTCCTGGAACACCACAATTAAATGGTGTGTCTGAACGGAGAAACCGTACCTTGCTTGACATGGTAAGGTCGATGATGAGTCGCACTGAGCTACCTATATCCTTCTGGGGACATGCATTAGAAAGTGCAATTCTTATTTTGAATAAGGTTCCGTCAAAGTCTGTTGAACAGACTCCGTATGAGATATGGACAGGAAAGAAACCAGGTTTCTCATTCCTGAAGATTTGGGGTTGCTGGGCATACGTCAAACGTTTGGAAGGTACCAAACTTGAACCCAAATCAGATAAATGCCTATTTGTTGGATATCCTAAGGAAACCAAAGGATATTACTTCTATTACCCACAAGAGAACAAAGTATTTGTTGCTCTACATGCGGTTTTCCTTGAGAAGGAATTCCTAAATGCAGTGTTTAGTGGGAGGAAAGTAGAACTCGATGAAAGTCGTAGTGATACTGTTCCTGGCAATGAATCAAGAACGGAACATGAACAGTCCATCCAGGATGAGACTGAACCACAATCTTCAATTACACAAGGACTACGTAGGTCGGAGAGAGTCAGGGTAATACCTGAGAGGTATGGATTCCTGATCTCACCTCATGTAGATATTAATCTTATTGAGGATACTGAACCGGCTACGTATGAGGAAGCGATACAAGGTATCGAATCCACTTTATGGCAAGAGGCCATGAAGGCCGAAATGGATTCCATGTATACCAACCAAGTTTGGACACTGGTTGATGCACCAGAAGGCGTAAAGCCTATTGGATGCAAATGGGTCTTCAAGAAGAAGACAGACATGGATGGCAACGTACAAACGTACAAAGCTAGGCTTGTAGCGAAGGGGTATCGTCAACAACTTGGAGTTGATTATGACGAAACTTTCTCACCCGTTGCCATGATTAAATCCATTCGGATAATGCTTGCAATAGCTGCATATTACGATTACGAAATATGGCAGATGGACGTTAAAACCGCTTTCCTTAACGGAAACCTGTTGGAGGATGTTTATATGCAACAACCTGACGGTTTTATCGCACCAAGACTTGCAAACAAGGTTTGTAAGTTAAATCGGTCCATTTATGGACTGAAGCAAGCATCGAGGTCATGGAACCAACGTTTTGATGAGGTCATAAAAGAATATGATTTCATTCAAAACGTAGATGATCCTTGTGTATATAAGAAGGTTAGTGGGAGTGCACTGACTTTTATTGTCCTTTATGTCGACGATGTATTGCTTATAGGCAATGACATTCCCATGTTAACGTCGGTGAAAGCTTGGCTTTCATTGAAATTCTCCATGAAAGATCTGGGAGAAGCAGCTTTTATTCTAGGAATAAAGATCTACCGGGATAGATCTAGAAGGCTACTTGGACTCTCCCAGAGTACATATATTGATAAAGTGTTGAAGAGATTCAACATGGATCAGTCCAAGAGGGGACTGTTGCCAACATCACATGGCGTCTTTCTATCTAGGGACATGTGTCCTAAAACACAATGAGAGAGACAACATGAGTCGGACTCCGTTCGCCTCGGCAGTCGGATCGATCATGTATGCCATGATATGTACACGACCTGATGTGTCCTATGCTTTGAGCAGTGCAGTCGATATCAGGCCGATCCAGGACAGGATCACTGGATGGCGGTTAAGAGTATCCTTAGGTATCTTAAAAGAACTAAGGATGTTTTCTTAATCTATGGAGATGGAGAACTTGAGGTATCTGGGTATACCGATGCAAGTTTCCAAACCGACAGAGACGACTTTAAGTCGCAAACCGGGTACATATTTTGCTTGAATAACGGAGCAGTGAGCTGGAAATCTTCCAAGCAAGATACTGTTGCCGATTCAACAACTGAAGCGGAGTACATTGCAGCAGCTGAAGCAGCAAAAGAGGCAGTTTGGATCCGTAAATTTCTAATTGGATTAGGAGTAGTTCCGTTAGCAGCTGAGCCCGTTCCATTGTATTGTGACAATAGGGGGCTATAGCACAGGCTAAGGAACCAAGGTCTCATCAACGATCCAAACATGTTCTTCGACGATTCCATCTGATTCGAGAGATCATACATCGTGGCGATGTGAAGATCGAAAAGATCGCATCAGAGGATAATATTGCAGATCCGCTGACGAAGGCTATTCCTCGGGAAAAGTTTGAGCGACATGTACATAGTTCAGGTATTAGATGCTTGAGTGACTGGCTATAGGCCAAGTGGGAGATTGTTAGACAGTAATGACCCATAGCGTCACTATTTTGTAAATGATATTGTATTATTGTACAAAATTAACTATGTAGTAATGAAATTGCCTTTTACCGTTTTGTAATTTATTTACTTTGATATATAAATGGTAAAAGTCCCTATGATTAGTTCCGGATTGTGATGATATGAGACAGTATCAATCCATAAAGGTTTAATCATTAAATATCCCTAGTCGTAGTATTATCGAGATTGGACATCGATAATGCGGAATAGACTAGTACTGCACTTGTGCATGTTGTGAGGGCACAACGGCATAGTTCTCATATATTTAAGTATAGGATACTTATGCAAGTGCGGTAGGAGGTTGTGTTTTTCCGATGGTACGGAAAACAGCTTCGCTCTGGATAGACCCCGCGGAGTCCCATTGGTAGTATGTCTGCGTGTCTATGGGAGTCCGCTTCAGGGTAGGTGCATATGATCTTAACCTGAGACTTGCATCGCTAGTACTTACGACAATCGGTAAACTTTAGTTTTGGTGGTCCAGGGCTTTAACGGGTTCTGTGTACACCTCTTCTGGGTTTATCGAGAATCGTAGTGTATTGGATGTGATGTCAAGATGGAAGTATCACTTCAGACATATGGAGATGATGATCGCGAGGGATACAGAACTAGTACTCTATAATGGTTGCAACCATCGGGATAATATGACTAGGTCAGGATTATCCGATTCAAAGAGACTGGTTGCTTGATGTCCGATATGTGTATCGTACGGGGCAGACACATCTCCAGCCCCAGGCCTTACATGTGATCATCCGATACTGGTTCCATATACACTATACTACGGTATACTACGCCTGTTATAGATCTTATATTCCAATAAGAATATTTCTAGAGAATTGGGTAGACATGGCGTTTTGCTAGAGGCTAACCTTGTCTTGTAAATCGGGAAAAACGTAGTACTTGGTACGTACGTGTTCGGATAGTTCGACAACCGGATTTACTGCCAACATATCTAGGGATCTCTTGGGTCGCTTCCCGAAGATTCACCAATGACGTATGATTCAAACTCGATTAATCTTGGATTAATTACGGAGAGACTTTATCTTGGATAAAGTACTATAAAAGAGAGAGAACGATTAATTTGGAATTAATCGTAAAATTATTATATTCGATATAATAATCGAAATTCGATTTCGACGCGAAATTAAAATTAGATTTTAATTCGGGCAAACGAGTTAATTTAGAATTAATTCGTTAGCGACGTAAATAATAATTTCGCTAGGCGCAATTATTTATTTAAATTCGATTTAATTAACGTCGCGACGTAAGTTCGGTATTTCGGAAATATCGAACCCGAACGCGTGAGTGCACGTGGGCCCACTTTCATTTGGAAACGTGTGGGGCCCACATGACACATGTCATTATTTGCATTATTTAATTATTGATGTATTGCATGGAGATAGTGTACAATGCACTCAAGGTTTTGCATGGAAATTGAGTGTTTGACACTCTAAGCCTTTGCATGGTTTGTGTCATAAGTTTATTATTATTTAATAAATATTATGGCATAAATATAAATTGATTTTTGTAACAAAAAAAATCAGATCTCTCTCTCCTCTCTCAATTACCGAAACTGTCACAGTTTCACAGCTCTCCATTTTTTCAGTTTTTTGTTGGCAAGCTTGAAGAATTTGTGATTGTTTGGAACATAAATCACATTCAAGGCTAGCACCTTCAAGGGATCATACAAAGGTGTTATGGGAAACTCATCTTAGAGCTTGGAAGGATCAACATTGCTTGGAGCTTCTCTTTTCTGCTTGGCCGAATCCTTCACTGCACAAAGGAGAAAGTTTTGTTTCATCAACGCATCCACATTCCGATCTTTGTGAGTATGATTCCGCCATACTTCAATATTGTTCATTCTTGTTTATATATTTTGCTTGTGCTTTTGATCTTGGGACATGGATTAATATTTCCAACACTAGCAATGGAGAAATTTGCAACAAAATTCCCCTTGTTCTTCTTGTAACTCTCGGCCAAGCCAAGATTGGAAGAGAGAGCTCTTTTCAAGCCGATGAGAAGAGAGGAAAAAGTGAAATGTGTTGACTTGTAATTTTAATTTTCCAAAATCAAAGCCATATACCAAAATCAAGTTTGGTAAAAGTCATCACCAATCAAGCTTGAAAGTTTTAGAAGTCATCACCAAATCTTCACTAACTTCCATCACCAAAAGTGATGAGATGACAAGTGATGTGACTTGTGGCCCCACATTAATTCAAAATCCGAGTGGGCCCGCAAACACATTCCGGGCTCGGGTTCATTAATTCTGATTAACGAACTTTCCGTTGCGACTTAATTAAATCAAATTTAATTAAATAATAATGCCTCGCAAAATTATTATTAAAGTCGCTCGTGAATTAATTCTAAATTAATTTGTTTGCCCAAATTAAAATCCAATTTTAATTCCGTTATGAAATCTAATTTCATTTAATATATCGAATATATTATTTTATCGATTAATTCCGAATTAATCGTTCTCTCTCTTCTAATAGAATTTTATCCCAGATAAAATCTTTCCGCAATTAATCCTAGATTAATTTTCTCTCTTTTCTAATTAATCCCAGATTAATTATGTTCGAGTCATACGTCATTGGTGAATCTTCGGGAAGCAACCCATGAGATCCCTGGATATGTTGGCAGTAAATCTGGTCGTCGGACTATCCGAACACGTGTGTACCTCGTACCACGTTCTTACCGATTTACGAGACATGGTTGGCTTCTAGCAAAACATCGTGCCTACCAAATTCTCCAGAAATATTATTTAAAGAATATATAATCTATGTCAGGCGTAGTATACGTAGTATTGCATATTGCGATCCAGTATCAGATGTCACATGCAAGGCCTGGGGCTGGGATAGTGTCTGCCCTGTACGAAGCATATATCGGATCATAAGTAACTAGTCTCTATAATCGGATAATCATGACATTGTCATAATATCCCGATAGTTGCAACATAATAGAGAACCGGTTATGTATCTCTGCGTGATCATCATCTCCATATGACTGAAGTGATACTACCGTCTTGACATCACACCCAATACACTACGATTCTCAATAAACCCAGAAGAGGCGTACATAGAACCTGTTGAAGTCCCGGACGACCAAAACCAAAGCGTATTGATTATCGCAAGTACTAGCGATGCAAGTCTCAGGTTAAGACTAAATACACCTACCCTGATGCGGATTCCCATAGACACATAGTCATACTACCAATTAGATTCCGCGGGGTCTATCTAGAACGAAGCTGTTTCCGTACCATCGGCAAACACAACCTCCTATCACACTTGCATAAGTATCCAATACTTAAATATATGAGAACTATGATGTTACTCTTCCATAACACGCACAAATACAATACTAGTCTATTCCGCATTATCGATGTCCAGTCTCGATAATACGACGACTAGGGATATTTAATGATTAAACCTTTGTGGATTGATATTGTCTCATATCTTATAATCCGGAACTAATCATAAGGACTTTTATCATTTATATATACAAGTAATCAAATTACAAGATAATAAAATAACAATTTCCATTGACACATAGTTAATTTGTACAAAAACCACAATGTCTTTTACAAATAGTGACACTATGGGTCATAATTGTCCAAAAATCTCCCACTTGGCCTATAGCCAGTCACTCAAGCATCTAACACCTGAACTATGTACATGTCGCTCAAACTTTTGCTTAGGAATAGCTTCCGTCAGCGGATCTGTAATGTTGTCCTCTGATGCGACCTTCTCGATCTTCACATCACCACGATGTATGATCTCAGGAATCAGATGGAAACGTCGAAGAACATGCTTGGATCATTGATGAGACCGCGGTTCCTTAGCCTGCGCTATAGCCCCGTTATTGTCAAAATACAATGGAACAGGCTCAGCTGCTAACGGAATTACTCCTAATCCAATTAGGAATTTACGGATCCAAACTGCCTCTTTTGCTGCTTCAGCTGCAACAATGTATTCCGCTTCTGTTGTTGAATCGGCAACAGTCTCTTGCTTGGAGGATTTCCAGCTTACTGCTCCGTTGTTCAAACAAAATATGTACCCAGATTGTGACTTACAGTCGTCTTTATCGGTTTGAAAACTTACATCAGTATACCCAGTTACTTCAAGTTCTCCATCTCCATAGATTAAGAAAGCATCCTTAGTTTGTCTAAGATACTTAAGGATATTCTTAACCGCCATCCAGTGACCATCACCTGGATCAGCCTAATAGCGACTACACATGCTCAAAGTATACGAGACATCAGGTCGCGTATATATCATGGCATACATGATCAATCCCACTGCCGAGGCCAATGGGATCCGACTCATGTTGTCTCTCTCATCTTGATTTTTAGGACACATGTCCTTAGATAGAGTGACGCCATGTGATACTGGCAACAGTCCCCTCTTGGACTGATCCATGTTGAATCTCTTCAACACTTTGTCAATGTACGTACTCTGGGAGAGTTCAAGCAGCTTTCTAGATCTATCCCGATAGATCTTTATTCCCAAAATAAATGCTGCTTCTCCCAGAACTTTCATGAAGAATTTTAAAGAAAGCCAAGCTTTCACCGATTGTAGCATGGGAATGTTATTGCCTATAAGCAATATATCATCAACGTAAATGACAATGAATGTTAGTGCGCTCCCACTAACCTTCTTATATACACAATGATCATCCTCATTTTGAACGAAATCATATTCTTTTATGATCTCATCAAAATGTTGGTTCCAAGAACGCGATGCTTGCTTCAATCCATAAATGGATCGATTTAACTTGGAAACCTTGTCTGCATGTTTTGGTATGATAAAACCGTCAGGCTGTTGAATATAAACATCCTCCAAAAGGTTTCCATTAAGGAAAGTAGTTTTGAGGTCCTTCTGCCATATCTCGTAGTCGAAATATGCAGCAATAGCAAGCATTATCCGAATGGATTTAATCATGGCAATAGGTGAAAAATTTTCGTCGTAATTGACACCATGTCGTTGATGATACCCTTTTCGCTACATTCCTAGCTTTGTACGTTTATACATTGCCATCCATGTCGGTCTTCTTCTTGAAGACCCATTTGCAACCAATAGGCTTTACGCCTTTGGGTGCCTCAACCAGTGTCCAAACTTGGTTGGTGTACATGGAATCCATTTCGGATTTCATGGAATCTTGCCATAAATCGGATTCGATACCTTGTATCGCTTCCTCATACGTAGCCGGTTCGTCTTCCTCAATAAGATTAATATCCACATGAGGTGAGATCAGAAACCCATACCTCTCAGGTTGTTTTCTGACTATCTCCGACCTACGCGGTTCTTGTGTATTCGAAGATTGTGGTACAGTCTCATCCCTGATAAACTGTTCATGTTCCGTTAAGTATTCTATGCCAGGAACAGTATCACTCCGGCTTTCATCGAGTTCTACATTCTTCCCACTTACCACTGCATTTAAGAATTCCTTCTCAAGGAAAACCGCATGTAGAGCAACAAATACTTTGTTCTCTTATGGGTTGTAAAAGTAATATCCTTTGGTTTCCCTAGGATAACCTACAAATAGACACTTATCCGATTTGGATTCAAGTTTGGTACCATCCAAACGTTTAACGTATGCCCAGCAACCCCAAATCTTCAGGAATGAGAAACCCGGATTCTTTCCTGTCCATATTTCATACGGAGTCTGTTGAACAGACTTTGATGGAAACTTATTCAAAATAAGTATTACACTGTTCAATGCATATCTCCAGAAGGAAATAAGTAGCTCTGTGCGACTCATCATCGACCTTACCATGTCTAACAAAGTTCGGTTTCTCTGTTCGGACACATGGTATAATTGCGGTGTTCCGGGAGGAGTCCACTGTGAAAGAATACCATACTCTTTCAAGTAATCGAGAAACTCATTGCTTAAGTATTCTCCACCACGGTCCGACCGTAATGTTTTAATACTTTTGCCAGTCTGTTTTCCAACTTCGTGTCGAAACTCTGTGAATTTCTCAAAGATTTCCGACTTGTGTCTCATAAGATACACATAACCATAACGCGATGCATCATCCGTAAAGGTTACGAAGTATTCATATCCACCTCTAGCCTGGCTAGACATGGGCCCACATACGTCACTATGAACGAGGGCTAACAGTTCGGTGGCACTGCACCTTTACCGTTAAAAGGTGTTTTAGGCATTTTGCCTAATAAACAAGATTCGCAAATGTCATATGAATTTGGATCAAATCCGTCCAAGTACCCACTCTTCGAAAGTGTGGATATGCGAGTCTTGTTAATGTGTCCCAGAT
The DNA here is from genome assembly GCA_019454045.1 of Zanthoxylum bungeanum. Classification (NCBI taxonomy): domain Eukaryota; kingdom Viridiplantae; phylum Streptophyta; class Magnoliopsida; order Sapindales; family Rutaceae; genus Zanthoxylum; species Zanthoxylum bungeanum. Next base: position 56,814 of record SKCR01033669.1, on the reverse strand, counting down.
GACAATGCCACATATAAGATTCATCTTTGTTACTTAACTTAAGCCTTTTGTTTGTTAGATTATATGTTTGAGATTGATTTATATTCAAAATATAAAGAACACTATTCACATCAGCACTACATATCTCCATATCATTTTTATACATCAGTGTTTCTAAAAACAAAAGTATAGCCACATTGGGCCAATAAAGATACAGATATAATATTCCTAGTCAAACTAGGCACATAATAATAGTCTGGAAGATTTAGTACATGCCCCGAGGGCAGTTCCAAAATATATGTCCTAACGGCCAAAACGGCGACTCGAGTCTCATTTCCATCGCGGAGGTCTATCTCTCATGAGGACAGTCTCCTGCTAATCCGCAAATCATGCACATCAGTACATATATGAGTACCACAACCAGAATCAAAAATCCAATTTTTAAAACTAGAAGTAGACATGTTTATTTCTATAACAAACATACATTAAGCCGGTGCCTTGCCCGCTTTGATTTCCTTCATGTGCTCTTTGTACTCACGACAGTCACATTTCCAGTGACCCCATTTGCCACACTGCAGGCATATATCTTGGGATTTTTCCTTTGCCTTCCCAGAAGACTTTGATGATTTGGCCTTGCCCTTCTTCTTTTTTTTTTCTTTACACCTCCAGTTGCCTTCGGCCAAGCCTTGGGAGACTGATATGTTGAAGCGAAGTGCGCCTCGTGCTTTTTGCCCTTCAATAGCTATTTTTCTGCTTCACGCAGCATTGCCATCAGCTCTCCAAGAGTATGGTCTTGGTTCATCATATTGTAGTTCATGATGAACCCGCTTCAGCTGTCAGGAAGAGACTGCAAGATCAAATCTATAGAAGTCTCAGCCTCAAAGGTTATGCCTAGCTGACCCATCTATTCAATGTCAACAATCATCTGTGACACATGGTGCTCAACAGATATACCCTCTGACATTCGAGAGCGAAAGAGCTTCTTCTGCAATTCATACCTTTGCGATCTAAGATTAGATCGATAAAGGTCCTTCAATTTTGCCATCATAGTATAGGGATCCAATCCCTTGTTTTGGCGACAAAATTGTGGGGTCATCGTATCGAGCATGACGGATTGAGCAGTTGAGTTGTCATCACTATGAGTCTTCCAAAGCTCAATCTAAAGCGACTGCTCATTTCCGGGATTAGGCCCGAGAGGTCTCTCTATCGTATAGAGCATCCTCTCAGCCCTCAAGACAATCATGAGGTTCATATCCCAGTCAGGAAAGTTCGAGCCATTATAGACATTTTCGCCCATGATAATGTCTCTAACCCTGATCTTTCCAGTCTTCTTAATTGCAATAGTCAAACTATTCAATTAACGATATTTGGGTACAGTCCAACTGTTATAAAAAATAATAAAATATTAGTCCAACTAATAAATATATAATTGGTGAAATAATTTGAAAGCGCGTAATGCCAAGTATTTGAACGAAATTGCAAATTCAATACTGGCCTGTTGGACAATTATGACCCATAGCATCACTATTTTTACAGAACATGGTGTTGTTGTACAAATTAACTATGTGACAAAGGAAATTGCTCTTTTATCATTTGTAATTGGATTACCGGGATATATAAATGATAAAAGTCAATATGATTAGTTCCAGATTAAAAAGATATGAGAAAGTATTAATCCACTAAGGTTTAATCATTAAATATCCCTAGTCGTAGTATTATCGAGACTGGACATCGATAATGCGGAATAGACTAGTATTGCACTTGTGCACGTTGTGGGAGCATAATGGCATAGTTCTTATATATTTAAGTATTGGATACTTATGCAAGTGTAATAGGAGGTTGTGTTTACCGATGGTACGGAAACAGCTTCGCTCTGGATAGACCCCTCGGAATTCCATTGGTAGTATGACTATGTGTCTATGGAAGTCAGAATCAGGGTAGGTGTATTAGGTCTTAACCTGAGACTTGCATCGCTAATACTTGCGACAATCAATATACTTTAGTTTTGGTCGTCCGAGGCTTTAACAAGTTTCGTGTACGCTTCTTCTGGGTATATTGAGAATCGTAGTGTATTGGGTATGATGTCAAGATGGAAGTATCACTCCAGTCATATGGAGATGATGATCACGCAGGATACGGAACTAGTACTATTTAGTACTGCATTCATCGGGATAATATGACTAGGTCCTGATTATCCGATTATAGAGACTAGTTACCAGAGATCTGATATATGCTTCGTACAAGGCAGACACAATTCCAGCCCCAAGCCTAGCATGTGACATCTGATACTGGATCGTAATACGAAGCCTGACACATATTATATATTCCTTTAAGAATATTTCTGGAGAATTGGGTAGGCACCGTCATTTGCTAGAAGCCAACCATGTCTCGTAAATCGGTAAAAACGTAGTACGAGGTACGTACGTGTTCGGATAGTCCGACGAGCGGATTTACTGCCAACATATCCAGGGATCTCATGGGTCGCTTCCCGAAGATTCACCGATGACGTATGATTCGAACATAATTAATCTAGGATTAATTACGCAGAGATTTTATCTGGGATAAAATACTATTTGAAAAGAGAGAACGATTAATTTGGAATTAATCGATAAAATAATATATTCGATATATTAAACGAAATTAGATTTCAACGCGGAATTAAAATTGAATTTTAATTCGGGCTAACGAATTGATTTAGAATTAATTCCCGAGCGATGTGAATATTAATTTTGCTAGGCATAATTATTTAATTTGATTTGATTTAATTACGTCGCAACAGAAAAATCTTTAATTTGGAATTAACGAACCCGAGCCCGGGAGTGTTTGCGGGCCCAATCGAATTATGAATTTAGTGGGACCCATATGTCACATCACTTGTCACTTTAATTACTTTTTGGTGAATGAATTATGGTGACTTGTATTACACTCCAAGTTGGTAATGATGGAAGATTTTTACCAAATGTTTGGTATATCTTGAATTTGATTTTTTGAAATAAAAAAAAAACACAAGTCAACCACACATCTTCATCATTCTCTCTCTCTCTCCCTCATGGCTTCACTCTCCATTTTCTCTTCAATTTTGGCTTGGCCGAAACTAGTAGGAAGAATAAGGTGAAAATTTGTTGCAAATTTTCAAGGAATCATAACATAGGTGTTAGGGAAACTTTTCCAAGAGATTGGAATCATCATCAAAAGCATGGAGCTTGGATTACATTCCCAAATGAGGAGCTTGGCTGAAAGTTGGAGGAACAAATTTTTTGTGTTCAACGCATCTGTAGGCACTGCATTTTTGCATATAAATCCCGATGATGAGTCTCATTTGGAGGCACTATCTTTTAAGTCGCGGAAGCCGCGGGAAACGGACGTCGGAAGGGAAAAGATGGAAAATCCATGCCCAAAACCCCACATCTAGCCCTCGTGCATAAATCCATGCCCATCTCACCCAAGCCCAATCCAAAATAATTAAAACATTTAAAATACATGTCACAAATTAAATTAAACCAATTAAATTAAATAATTAAATCAAATTAAAAGCTAATTAAATTAAACCAATTAAAATATTAATTAATTGATATACCAAATTAAATAAGACATAAAATATAATTATACCAAATTAAAATATATTATTCCTAACTTAAAATATTATATACTAAATTAAAGAAATATTATGCCTAATTAAAATCAATCATAACCAATTAAAAATATTGACTTCCTAATCTAACAAATTAAATGCCTAATTAACACCAATCAAATATTCAACATTCCTAATTCACCAAATTTTGTCCCCCCCAATCAATCAAATCATTTCCTTGTTTGACACCAAATCCAATCTATTCCTTGTGAGACAAGGGGAAGCCATATCCCTTGTCTATATAAACAACCCAAAACCAACACCAACGTCCCTCCTGATTCATTCACGCCACAAAGCAAACCTTCATCAGCCTTCACTTCACCCTCACGGCACAAACCATACACGCAGTAGACCAACCTCGCATAAACAAACAAATAATAAACCCTTAAAATCATCAGCCCTCATCCAGTAACAAACACACGCCTTCACGTTCACTGCCCCTAACCAAAACTCTCGGCCCCCCTCACAAGCCTTCACAGAAAGCAAGCCTCCTCCAAATAACCACACTCCACACTCACAAAACAAAGCAACACAAAGAACCATACGCCACTTGATCCTCTCTCGGCCAGCACCTTAGCTCTCTCACGGTACAAACAAATCCACTCACTCGGCAAAGACAAATCAGCCCAGCAACTTCAACAGCCCCCCATTGGCAATTCATGCACCTGCCACCTAGCTGCGCTCACCAGCTCCCCTTTTCACACAACACTTAAACCTAACAAAGTCACTAATACAGCCCCTTTAAACAGCCCTATACCTCACGTAAATAAGCCCCATGCATACAGCCCCTTTACTGATTCATTAGCCCTCAAACACCCCTCAAACAGTCCCCCTAGACTACCCAACCAATTACCGAATAAACTCTCCAAAAAAGTGAGTAATAACCCCTGAAAATAGTGAGTAAAACCACTGAAAATAGTCCCAAAATATAGCCAAAGCAGTGACCCAAAACAGTCTTTAAACAGTCCAAAAATCTGCACCCCGAAACCGCACAAAACAGCCCACTAACACACCTGAAACAGTAAGCAGAGAATACAGGAACAACAGCAGCAAAACGGAGGTCAAACAGCAAGCAAAACAGCAAAACAGTGAGCTAAGACGTTAATCCAGTGAACCGGAAGAGTTTCGGAGTGATAACCATTCCGACGGCCGTGAAACGCAAGTCCGAAAGTCGGCAAAAAAGGTTAGACCTGAGGGTATTTTTCACACTCGTTTTCAGTTTTATTTTTATTATTTATTGAGTATTGTTCGCATGATTATTATGTTAAAATGCATGTTGTGGCCCTTGAGTAGATAAATATGCATGTATTACGAAATATTGTATGTTGTGGCCTTGGAATAAAATGAAAGATGTGTCAACTCTCGCGGTATATCGGATGGAAACCCGGACATAAATTTTATAGCCAATTCCGAATGGACGGTAGTATGATCTGTACTCGGGATACAACTCCATGTACCGCTTGAGTAAACGACACCTTCTTTTGTTTTATGTTGCTTTGATTTATTTATTATTCGTCATTTAAATTCCGCATGTTTACTTGTTTATGTAATTATGTGATCGAGCGCATGGGCTTAGTAAGTTGGATTAAAGGTCCCCTATTTTGAGGGGTTAAAACCCTTTATCACGATGCTTTGCCGCGCCGGTTGATGCATATTCGGTTGAATGTAAGATGTGTTCAATCGGGTATACTAAGTTTGATATTATAGTCTTTATTCTTTGTATGCATGATGCGACCGAGCGCATGGGCTTAGTAAGTCGGATTAAAGGTCCCATATTTTGAGGGGTTAAAACCCTTTACCACGATGCTTTGCCGCACCGGTTGATGTGTGTTCGGTTGAATGTAAGATGTGTTCAATCGGGTACACTAAGTTTGATATTATTGTCTTTATTTTTCATATGCATTATGTGATCGAGCGCATGGGCTTAGTAAGTTGGATTAAAGGTCCCATATTCTGAGGGGTTAAAATCCTTTACCACGATGCTTTGCCGCACCGGTTGATGTATATTCGGTTGAATATAAGATGTGTTCAATTCGGTATACGAAGTTCCATATAGTTATCTTTGTCTTTGTACGCATTCTAATGAAAGCGTATGGGCTTATTGTGTTGGACTAAAAAGGTTCTCCATTTGGGGGAAGAAAAGCCTAAAAGGCTACCTTTACCATGATATTTGCCGCCTCTTTCATATATTGATTGCATCATTTACCTTAGTCTTGGCTTAACGTAGTACAATTCATATATCCATGTTGTGATAGCATTTGAGTATTATTTCTTGTGGTATATCGGATGGAAACCCAGACATAAATTCTGTAGCCGATTCCGAATGGACGGTAGTGCGGTCTATACTTGGGATACAATTCCACGTACCACTTGGAAAAATGCCCGCGTGTGTGTTTGTGTCATTATTAGTTATCTTCTTTTGCACCACGTCATAACATGCTTACTTTAATGCCTAATTGCATCCTTAAGTGTCTTTTTGCATTATGTACTTAGTTGACTCTTTTATTTGTGCATGGACATGTAATGGCTATTTGTTTATGATATGTCTATGAAATCACATGTTAGCCATCATTTGATTCGCCTTTATGTGTGCTTGTGTGTGCTTGTGTTTCCATGAATACAATATGCCAATGAAGTTGTATGTTCGTTGCTACTTTGATGTACTTTCAAGCATGTAATCTTAGATGTGAAATATATGCAAATTTAGGTGTAAGTTTTATTTTTTGCGCATATGGATTTAGAAGCATGATTCTCTGGAAATAAGTGTTACTTAAGCTTGATTATTATTACACAAATCCTTTCATTACAAGTGACATAAGTAAGGGACCATTACGAACCCAACGGTTTGAGGTCTTCCCTTGCAAGGGGTGAGTGCGGCCTTAAATCTCATTTTCCCGGTTCACGCCGGGTGGCGACTCCATTATTCTCCGGTTTAGTCCACCGTGGCTACTCCGTACTCCCGACTAGGCCGCGAGCCTAGAACAACATGCGTCGTCCAGTTTCTGTGTCCCACAACATCCAAAATCCGATCAAAGTGAGTATTTTCCGAATTCTTACTTTGTTGTATTCACATGATTTCTTGCTTAATTTCATCTTGGTTAGACCTAGAAAACCCAACAATGGTATCAGAGCCATAATTAAGCATGAAATTGAATTTAGGGTTCTTAACTTTAATTTGGGTATTTTTGATTCGAGCATGTTTTATTCAAATTGTTTGTTTGAGCATGCTTATAATATGTTAACTTTGAGTTGTGCATGATCAATTTGAAGAAAAATTAATTGGATTAATTTTCCCCAAATTTTGAGGCTTGGCCGAATGTAACTAGAACCCTAGCTCTTTGTGATTTTTGAATTTTAGACAGTTGGATGTGTTTAAAATGCATGAGATATATTAGTTTGTGATTTAATTAGATTGAAATCAAAATTGATATAAAAAGTCCCATATTGCCGAGAGCTTAGGAAGCATGTTGGATTGATTTTGCTTCAATTATGTAGGACATGAATTGATAATATAAAGCATGATTAATTAGTGTAATTGGTATTTTGGAAATATTGATTTAACAAATTAATTATGGCTAATACACTTTAGTTAATTAAATTGTGATATTGTGAATATTGGAATTTAATTAATTAGGCTTAATTGGAATTGGGCTATTAATGTTGTATTTGGGCTTAATGGGCTTGGTTGGGCCCTTTGGTTTAGGTTAATTGGTTGGATCCAATTGGGCCTAAAACCATTTCCATAAAGTCCAAGTATGATAATTGGGCCTATAAAATTTAATTGGGCCTAATGAGCCAAAATTAATTTTGTGGGAAAGGGTGATTCCTTAATGGGCTTTGGTTGCCAAAGTCCATGCCTTAAGAAATTAATTGAAAGCCCATTGGACTTTAATTAAATTGACATTAGATGTTAATTGGTCTTTGAGACCCGTTAAGATTAGATTTAGAATCTAAGTTGCAAAAGGCTCATTAATAAAGTGTAATTATTTAATTTGAAATTAAATAAAGAATTAGTATTGAATACAAATTAAATTGGATTTAATATTGTAGTTTGATATAATTCAAGAATTCGTACTTTGAGTACTTATTCTTAAACGAGTTGGACTCGTGCAAATCAAATCATTGTTTGAACATTGGATGGTCACTAATCAAAGATTAATTAATTGGATTAGATTGATTGATAACATGCTTTGTGTGAATACATGGATGTAATGTATGAATAATGTATATCAGATGGATATTAGATGGGTGAGGGCAATTTTGGAAATTGTTGTAATAAATTTAGAATTTATTAAATTGGACCTGCGTGTCCAGCCTATTACCTCTTGATTCTTTGTATTTCTCTTCTCACCTATTCCCCTCAATGTAAATGAGGTTTCTTTAGAAGTGTTATGTAATTGGGTAGAAGTAAGATTTGTGCTAGCGGGAGAGAAGAAATGGAGAGATTTGTTCTAGGAACAAAATGTTTTAAATATCCATCCGCATATCATTATTAATTTATTTACCACGCCTTATTATGCTTTTAGAATGCATGCTTAAGGGTGTATGATGAGTCCTAATCAAAGATAATTAATTGGTTGCCAATTACGCGAAAAACCCTCAACAAATATTAAGCGTTTTCCTTCTATTTAGTGATTCTCTCTCAAGATCCAAGATTGACACTGGTTTGTTGGCCAAAGTCAAGACCTTTGTCCATCGCGGATGTGTTTGAATCATGAAGGCTTTATTCCATATCATATGTCTTGTCCAAGTTGTGATTTGTTGGCCAAAGTCAAGATCACTTCTTGTTAATCGACATCGATTACGAAGTTTTCCACAGTCAATGGGTCCCGCTTAACTGGAATCATTAAGCTTGTTGTGCCAAAGCCAAGGCTTAGTTGATTCAGAGGAAAAATGTTAGGGAATATATCGGATATATTGGCATATATTAGATATATGTTTCGGACTTAGATGTCCACCTATTGGATCTAGGAATTGGATGAGATCCAATTGATCTTAGAGATCTACCTAGTTAAGTTTCATACAACTTGTTGGCCAAAGTCAAAGTTGTGTGTTATTTAACAGGATCCTAGCCCACTAGGAAACTAGGTTTCCCGAGTACTCAACAGAGGGTTAGAGGCTCGTCGAAAAATAGTGGGAGACAAGTATTAAATTTATAATTTCGTTTAGATACTTGCCAATACACGTTCATTTCATTTTTCGTCATTATTTAAATATATATTAGTTGGACTAATATTTAATTGTTGTTTTAAATTAAACAGTTGGACTATATTCAAACTACTTCGATTTATAGTTGATTATATAATTGGATTATAGTAATCAATATATTTGATTTTAACCAATCAAATTATAGTTGATTGTATAGTTAGACTATAGTAATCATTATATTCAATTGTACCCGAAATAGTTGATTGGATAGTTGGACTATTGGAATCAAGATAACTGAAAGATTAGCGTTTAGAACATAATCCTGGGTGAAAATGTCTTTAAACAACTTTAATTTTCAGATTGGGAATAGAACCTCAGGATAGTCCTGGTAGCCGAGAAGTTACTTTATTTGATAGAATGGCATCTCGGGCCTGAGCCCGGAGTTGAGTAAATAGTGGAGCATGAGTTTTGGAAGACTCATGATGATGATAACTTTAGTGCCCAATCCGTTATGCTTACCACAATGACTCTTTAATTCCGTTGTCTGAATTAAGGATTAGATCCTTATACCATGATGATGAAATTAAAGGATCTTCATAGATCTATCATTAGATCTTAGAAGTAAAAATTGCACAAGGAATCTATTTCGCTCGTGTATGTCAGAGGGTACATCTGTCGAGCACTAGGTGTCGCATATGATTGCTGACATTGATCAGCTAGGTTAGCTGGGCATTACCTATGTGGCTGAGACTACCAAATATTTGATCTTATAGTCTTTACCCGATAGTTGGGGCAGGTTCATTATGAACCAAGAGAAAACTCTTGGAAAGTTGATGGCTATGCTCTAGGAGGCAGAGCCAGAGCTTCTAAAAGGGGCAAAGGCAAAATCATCACAGTCTTATAGGAAGACAAATGACATGTCCCAAGATGTTTGCCTAAAATATGGCAAATAGGATCACTTGAAGCGTGACTGCCGTATGAACAAGGTAGACGTGAAGGAAGAGAAAGCGGGGCAAGGCTCCGGCTTCAAGTATGTTTGTCATAAATATGTTCACTATTAGTTTCAAAAATTGGATTTTTGATACTAGATATGGTAAATAAATATGTAATGATGTGCAGAATCTGCTGATTAGCAGGAGACTGACTTCAGTTGAGATTTACCTGCGAGTCGAAAACAGGACGAGAGTCGCTGTTTTAACCGTAGAATCCTAAGTTTAGGAACTACCCTTTGGGCATGTACTTAAATTAGGAAACTGTTATAATGTACCTAGTTTGACTAGAAATATTTTCTCTATATCTAAGTTTAACCCGTTACGGGTATACCTTTATATTCTAGAACACTAAGTGTTTTATTTTATAAAGATGATATTGAGATAAGCACATTAGATGTGAATAACAGTATTTATATTTTGAATATAAATGAATCTCAAACGTATAACATGAGAAACAAATAGCTCAAACTGATTTGATCAGATGAGGCTTATTTGTGGCATTGATGTCTGGGACACATTAACAAGACTCGTATATCCATACTTTCAAAGAGTGGATACTATGACGGATTTGATTCTAATTCAAATGATGTCTACGAATCTAGTTTATTAGGAAAAGTGCCTAAAACACAATTTACTTGGTAAAAGTACAAGTGCCACCGATCTGTTAGCCCTCGTTCATAGTGACGTAAGTGGACCCATATCTAGCTAGGCTAGAGGTGGAATGAATACTTTGTAACATTTACGGATGTGGCATTGCGTTATGGTTATGTGTATCTTAATGAAACACAAGTCAGAAACTTTTAGAGTTTCAACTCGAAGTAGACAGACAGACTGGCTAAAATATTAAACCGTCACGGTTAGACCATGGTGGAAAATACTTAAGCAATAAGTTTCTCGAATTTTGAAAGAGTATAGTATTCTTTCATAAAGGACTCCTCTCGGAACACCTCAATTTGACGGTGTGTCCGAACAGAGAAACCTAACTTTGTTGGACATGGTAAGGTTAATTATGAGTCGCTCTGAGCTACCATTTTCCTTCTAGGGATACGCATTAAACAGTGCAATACTTATTTTGAATAAGGTTCCATGAAAATCTGTTAGACAGATTTCATATTAGATATGAACAGGAAAGAAACTGGGTTTTCTCATTCCTGAAGATTTGGGAATGCTAGGCATATGTTTGGATGATACCAAACTAGAACCCAAATTGGATAAGTGCCTAATTTTTCCTAGGGAAACCAAAGTATAGTACTTATACAACTCACAAGAGAACAATTTAATTGTTGCTCTCCATGCGGTTTTCCTAAGAGGAATACCTATATGCAGTGGTAAGTGGGAGGAAAGTAAAACTCGATGAAAATCGAAGTAATACTGTTCCAAGCACCGATTCCTTAATGGAACACAAACAGTTCATCAGGGATGAAATTGTACCACAATCTTCGAATACACAAGAACCGCGTAAATCGGAGAGAGTCAGAAAACAACCTGGGAGGTATGAGTTTCTGATCTCACCTCATGAAGATGTCAATCTTATTGAGGAAGACAAACTGACTACGTATGAGGAAGTGATACAAGGTATCGACTCCCTATTATGGCAAAGTGCCATGATGTCCAAAATGGATTCCATGTATACCAACCAAGTTTGGACACTAGTTTTTGTACCGGAAGGCATTGTGCCTATTGGTACTATGTGAGTCTTTAAGGAAGACATACATGGATGGAAACATACCAACGTACAAAGCTAGGCTTGTAGCAAAAAGGTGTCGTTATCAACATTGTGTCGATTACGACGAAACCTTTTACTCGTTACCATGATTAAATCCATTTGGATAATGCTTGCTAATGCTGCATGTTTCATTTATGAAATATGGCAGCTGAACATCAAAACCTCTTTCCTTAAACGGAAACCTTTTGGAGGATGTTTATAAACATCCTAATGGTTTTGTCGTACCAAAACAAGCAAACAAGGTTTGCAAGTTAATTCGATCTATTTATGGATTGAAGCAAGAATTGCGTTCTTGGAACTATCGTTTTGATTTAATCATAATGGTATATGATTTAATTCAAAACAAAAATGATTCTTGTGTATATAAGGAGGTTAGTGGGAGCGCACTAACAATGATTGTTCTATATAATGATGATATATCATTTCTTGGAAATGACATTCCCATAATACAATCAGTGAAAGCTTGGCTTTCATGAAAATTCTCCATATAATACTTGGGAGAAGAGAAACCTTTATTCTAGGAATAAGGATCTACTAGGTGTTGGACATTATGACCCATAGCGTCACTATTTGCACAGATCATTGTGTTGTTGTAGCAAATTAACTATGTGACAAAGAAATTGCACTCTCATCATTTGTGATTAGATCACCATAGATATATAAATGAGAGAGGGTCCCTATGATTAGTACCTGGACTGAGAATGATATGAGACAGTATCAGTCCCCGAAGGTTTAATCATTAAATATCCCTAGCCGTAGTATTATCGAGACGGGACATCGATAATGCGGAATAGGCTAGTATTGCACTTGTGCGCGTTTGTGAGGGCACAACGGCATAGTTCTCATTATATAAGTATTGGATACTTATGCAAGTGCGATAGGAGGTCGGTTTCACCGACGTTACGGGAAACAGCTTCGCTCTGGATAGACCCCCTCGGAATCCCATTGGTATTATGACTATGTGTCTATGGGAGGCCGAAATCAAGGTAGGTGTGTATGGTCTTAACCTGAGACTTACATCGCTAATACTACGATAATCGATAAACTTTGGTCTGGTGGTGGTAGGGGACTTTTAACGGGTTCTTGAGTACACCACTTCTGGGTTTATCAGAGAGTCGTAGATTATTGGGTGTGATGTCAAGACGGAAGTATCACTTCAGTCATATTGGAGATGATGTCACGCAGGATACGGTATTAGTGCTCTTAAGTGGCGCGCGGCCATCGGGATATTATGACAAGGTCATGTATATCCGATTATAGAGACTAGTTACCAGACATCCGACATGTGCTTCGTACGGGGCAGACACATATCCAGCCACAGGCCTAGCACGTGATTATCCGATACTGGACCGATATGCACAATACATTAGTATACTACGCTTGATACAGATCTTTGATATTCTTTGATGAATATGTCCGGAGAACTTGGTAGACTTGGTGCTTTGCTAGGAGTCGACCTTGTCTCGTAAATCGGTAGAACGTAGTACTTGGTACGTACGTGATTCGGGCACTCCGACGACCGCATTTACTGCCAACTTATCCGGGGATCTCATGGGTCGCTTCCCGATAATCCACCGATGACGCACAACTCGCACTCTTGAATAATCTGGGATTATACAGAAGAGAGAGAGAATTAATCTAGGATTAATTACGGAGATATTTTATCTAGGATAAAATATCGTCTAGAGAGAGATAACGATTAATTTGGAATTAATCGGTAAATTAATATATATTCGATATATTATACGAAATTAGATTTCGACGCGGAATTAAAATTAGATTTTAATTCGGGCAAACGAGTTAATTTAGAATTAATTCGTTAGCGACGTAAATAATAATTTCGCTAGGCGCAATTATTTATTTAAATTCGATTGAATTAACGTCGCGACGTAAGCTCGGTATTTCGGAAATATCGAACCCGAACGCGTGAGTGCACGTGGGCCCACTTTCATTTGGAAACGTGTGGGGCCCATATGACACATGTCATTCTAATACATTGCATGTAGATTGTGTACATTGCACTCAATGTCATTGCATGGAGTTTGAGTGTTTGACACTCTAAGCCATTGCATGTTATGTGTCATAATTTTATTATTAATTTAATGAAAATTATGGCATAAATATAAATTGATTTTTGGTAAAACATTTTTAACTTAATACACAATTCAACTCTCTCATTCTCTCTTCACCTCACGCCCAAAACAGAAACTTTGGACTGGTTTTGAACCAGAAAAATCGTGAGCAAGGGAAGCCAAGAGTGGGTTTTCATGGTGAAAACCGCAAGTGCTAGCACACTACGAGTCTTGCGAAGGTGGTAGGAGGTTCGACCATGAGACGGGATCCATCCAACGAAGCTAGGAGCTCCATTTCTTCACTCAATTTTTGTTTTTGTAGGCAGTGGGCTGCTGCAGTGGGCTTACAAAGGCAGTGCGTTTTTGGGCTTGAATCGTCTCCAAATCGACATAACCGATCAATGTGAGTATTCGCTACCTCCGTTGATGTGTTCACACATAATTTCATCTCTTGATTTGATCTTGGGACCTTAGAATAAACCAACAATGGCATCATGAGCTAATGTTGCAAGCATGAAATATGTAGGGCTTAAAATTTGGGTAAATGTTTGTTGAGCATGATTTGAATAAATTGATTGTTTGAGTATGCTTATAACATGTTATTGCATTTTGGTTGGACCAATTGTTGAAAATTGATTTGGAATAATTTTCCCCAAAATATTGATGTTGGCCGAATGGTATTAGGTATTTTGGATTCTTGGAATTTTGTGATTTGATTCGTTTGATGAGTTAGAATCATTTAGGTTGATGTTAATTTGAATCGAATTGGATTGGATTCGAATTGGACAAAAACCCCAAATTCCTTACCTTGGCCGAATGTGTCATTGCCCTAATGTCTTGGATTTTTTGATTTTATGAACATGGATGTGTATGAAATCATTCGGGAAGTTAATACGTGTCGATTGTGTAATTAATCGGATTGAATTCAAATCGGACAAAAATTACCTTCCTTGGCCGAGAGCATTGAAGCATGATTATGGGTTTGATTTTTCATTATGTGTGTTTGACATGTAATAATAAATTAAGCATGATTAATTGGACTAATTTGGTGCTTCGGAAATATCAATTTAGGTTATTAATCATCGTAATGCACTTTAGGTAATTAAATTGCGTAATTGGATTAGTGTAATTTAATTATTTAGGCTTAAATTGGATTTGGGCTTGAATTGTTGTAATTGGGCCTTTTGGGCTTGATTTATCAAGTTTGGTTTAGGCCAAGTGGATTGGATCCAATTGGGCCCAAAACCTTAACCATAAAGCCCAATTGCGGCTAATGAACCTTTAATGTTCAATTGGGCCTAATGGGCCAAGATTGATTTATGGGCTTATGGGGTAAATCCCGGATTGGACTTGGTTATCGGTTTGACCCGAGTTGACCAAAAGTCCACGCCTAAGAAATCAATCAAAGCCCATTGGACTTTAATTGAATTGACGTTGGACGTTAATAATCGGTCTTTGAGACGCGTTACGATTAGATTTGGAATTTAAATCGTAAAAGGTTTATTAAATAAAAGTGTAATATTTAATTTGGAATTGAATATTGAATTAGTATTAAATACATGTTAAATTAGATTTAATGATGTAGTTTAATTTAATTCATGAATTCGTACTTTAAGTACTTATTCGCAAAAACGAGTTTGACTCGAACAAAATCAAATCGTTGTTTGAACATTGGATGATCACTTAATTATCAGATTAATTAATTTGATTAGATTGATTGATAGCATGCTTATGTGTGTGAATACATGGGTTGTGTTGAATGAATAATGTATATCGGATGGATATTAGTCGGGTGGGGCAATTTTAGAAATTGTTGTAATAAATTCGATTTATTAAATTGGACCTGCGTGTCCAGCCTTATCACCTTCTTTCTCTTTGTATTCTCTTCTCACCTATTCCCCTCTATATATATGAGGTTTCTTTAGAAGTGTAGTGTAACGGGTAGAAGCAGTACAAGTGCTAGCTGAGTGAGAAAGGGAGAGATTTGATCTAGGATCAATGTGTTAAGTATCCATCCGTATATCATTATTATTTTATTTCATACTCGCTTTATTATGTATTTAGAATGCATGTTTAAGGGTGTATGATGATGAGACCTTAACAAAGATAATTAAATTGGTAGCCAATTTGCACGCGAAAAAACCCTCGTTTTATATTAAGCAAATATCCTTCCATTGAATGATTCTTGTTCAAGATCCGAAGTTGGCATTGGTTTGTTTTTGACCAAAGTCAAGACCTTTGTCAATCAAGGATGTACTTGAATCATGAGAGTTTTGTTGCATATCGGTGTCTTGTCCAAATCGTGATTTTTATTGACCAAAGTCAGATCACTTTTTGTCCAATGACATTGATTACGAAACTTCCTCGTCAATGGGTCCCGCTTAACTGGAATCATTAGGTTTGTGTTTGGCCAAAGCCAAGGCCTAAATGATTCAGAGGATATGGTTAAGAAAATGTATTGGATACATTGACATTATACATATGTTTCGGACTTGGATGTCCACCTAACCGGATCTAGGAATTGGATGAGATCCAATTGATCTGAGAGATCTACCTAGTTAAATAGCATACAGCTTTTTATTGGCCAAAGTCAGGGTTGTGTGTTATTTAATAGGATCCTAGCCCACTAGGAAACACGGTTTTTCCCGAGTACTCCACAGAGGGTTAGAGGCTCGACGAAAAATAGTGGGAGGCAAGTATTGAATTTGCAACATTCGTTCGAATACTCGCTAAACACGCTCATTTTATTTTACTCGTCATATTAATCAAAAGTATTAGTCGGACTAATATTTTATGTTGTTTTAAAAATATATATAGTTGGACTATATACAAACTCATTCAATATATAGTTGATTTTGTAATTGGATTATAGTAATCAATATAATTGAATTAAATGATAGTTGATTTTATAATGGGATTATGGTAATCAATATTAAAATTATAGTTGATTAAATAATTGGATTATTGTAATCATTATAATAAATAGTACCTTATTAAAATTGATTAAATAGTTGGACTATTGAAATCAAAAAGGGAATTGAAAAGTTGAATATTTAATATATATCCTTGGATTAAATGTTTTAAATGATTTAATTTTCAATTGGGAATTAATAATAGGTTAATTTATTTTTGATAAAATAACTTATTATGACTAAGCCCATTATTAAGAAAATAGTAGAGCATAAAGTCTTTGGAAGATTTATGTGATGATGACTTTAGTGCTTAATTAATATACTTATAATAATCTATCTTAAGATTTGAAAGTATTAAATTGCAATTAATAATTCTTGGAGAATTAATTGACTATTCTAGTGGAGAAAAGTCAAAGTTTGCAATTGGGCATGTAGCACAAGGTGCACATCGTTTCGATATTCCGAAACCCAAGGCTTGGCCAAAGGTTTGTGAAATATTGAAAAGGATAATTGACATATCCCAAAGTGACTACCATTTGGATATGGAAGACACGAAGGAATTAAAGAAAGGGCGAGGCTCTAACTTTAAAATATTTGTCAAAGTTATGTTCACTACTAGTGTTAAAATTGGATTTTAAATACTTAGTGTGGTACATAATACATATATGTATTGACGTTCAGAATCCGCTGTGAGCTGGATACTGGCTTCAAGCCGAGATTTCTTGCGAATTGGAAACGGGACGAAAGTCGCTGTTTCGACCGTAGATACCTAAGTTTAGGAACTGCCCTTTGGGTATGTACTTAAATTAGGATATGTTATAATGTAACTAGTTTGACTAGAGACATTATCTCTATATCAGTGTTTAATCCATTGCGGATAAAACCTTTATATTCTAGAACACTAAAGTTTTCATTATATAAAGTTGATACTGAGATAAATACATTGGATGTAAATAACAGAATTTATATTTTGAATATAAATAAAATCTCAAACATATAAAATGACAAATAAATAGCTCAAATTGATTTGATCAATAGAGACTTATTTGTGGCATTGTTGTCTAGGACACAATTAAAGAAGACTCGTATATCACACTTTTGAAGAGTGGGTACTAGGACTGATTTGACTATTCAAATAAGGTCTACGAATCTAGTTTATTAGGTAAGATACCTAAAATACTATTTACTTGGTAATAGTAAAAGGGCCACCGATCTGTTAGCCTATTATGGTGGTGAAGTAAGTGGGCCATATCTAGCTAGGCTAAATATGAACATGAATATTTCGTGACCTTAACGGATGCAGCATCACGTTTTGGTTATGTGTTTCTTTTGAAGAACACAGATCATAAACTTTTGAAGTTTCGACACGAAGAAAACAAACAGATCGGCTATAGTGTTATTCCGCCACGGTAAGACCGAAATGGAAAATACTTAAGCAGTAAGTTTCATATATAAATGAAAGAGTACGGTGTTCTTTCATGTGAGGACTCCTCCCGAGACACGTCAGTTAGACGGTGTGTCTGAACTAAAACCGAATTTTGTTGGACATGATAAGGTTTATCACGAGTCGCTCTGAGCTACTATTACCTTCTACAGAATATGTATTAACAGTGCAAAACTTATTTAGAATAAGGTTCCATATAAATCTGTTTGACAGATATCATATAGGATATGAACAGGGAAGAAACGAGGTTTCTCATTCCTGATAATTTGGGTATGCCAGGCATAGCGTTTGGATGATACCAACTAAGGACCCAAATTGGATAAGTGCCAATATAGGTTATCCTAAGGGAAACCTTAAGTATAGTACTTGTAAATCTCACATGAGAACAACGTAATTGTTGCTCACCATGCGGTTTTCCTGAGAGGAATACCGATATGCAGTGGTCAGTGGGAGGATAGTGATACTCGATGAAAATCGGAGTAATACTGTTAAAGGCACGAAATCCTTAATGGAACACAAATAGTTCATCTATGATGAAACTATACCATTAATCTTCAAATACACAAGAACCTAGTAGATCAGATAGAGTCAGAAAACAACCTAGGGTATGGGTTTCTGATCTCACCTCATAAAGATGTCAATCTTATGGAGGTGTACCATCCGACTACATTATGAGGAAGTGATACGAGGTATCGACTCCCTGTTGTGGCAAAGTGCCATGAATCCGAAATGGATTCCATGTATAACAACTACTTTGGATAATAGTTGTTGTACCATAAGGCATTTTGCCCATGGTACATTAAACGTCTTCAAGGAAGACATACATGGAAGGCAACATACCAACGTGCAAAGCTAGACTTTTGACGGAAAGGTATCGTTATCAACGTTGAGTTAATAACGGTTCAACCTTTTTTCCTGTTGCCATGATAAATCCATTTTGAAGATGCTTGAAAATAACTGTATATTTCATTCATGAAATGTGCCAGTTATAAATCAAAATCGCTTTCCTGAAAAGGAAACCTTTTGGAGGATGTTTACAACATCCTGACGATTTTGTATAACCGACAAACAAGGTTTGCGGGTTATTCGATCCATGTTTGGATCAATGCAAGCATAAGGTTCTTGGAACTGACGTTTTGAAATAATCATAATGGTTTATGATTTAACTCAAAACGAAATAATTCTTGTGTATATAAGGAGGTTAGTGGGAGAGCGCACTGACAGTGAAATTCCCATAAAGCAATTGGTGAAAGCTTGGCTTTCATAAATATTCTTTCATAGAAATTCTCCGTAGAATTCTGGGGAGTAACAACCTTTATTCAAGGAATAAAGATCTACTGGGATAGATTTGGAGTTGTTAACACTCTCTGGGAAATTGTACATTTAAAATGTACTTGATGGGGTGTCTCATACGCTTCGAGCATATGGAGTCACAATCGGGTCAATCCAAGTGATAATCACTGGATTGAAGTTAAGAACATCTGTTAGTATCTCTGAGAACTAAAGATGCTATCTTTTACTATGGAGAATGAGAACTTGAAGTGACTGGGATCACTGCAGCAAGTTTCCAAACGATTAAATACTGCGGTACTATAAAGTTTGAATAACGGGACAGTGAGCTGGAAATCTTCCAAGCAAGATAACTGTTGCCGAATAAACAACAAATGCGGATTATTGCTGCAGCTGAGGCAGCAATAGAAGTCTTTTGGGTCGAAAGTAAATCTAATTAGATTAGATATAGTTCTGTTAGCAGCTGAGCTAGGCGTCAGCACAGGCTAAGGAATTAAAGGTCTCATCGACGATCCAGATATATACTTCTATATCATCTGATTCGTTCGGATCATACATCGTGGCGATGTGATGATCGTATAAATCGCGTCAAACGATAATCGAACAAATCCGCTGACGAAAACCTTTCCTCAGCAATTTGAGCGAACCGTACATAGTTCATGTGTAGGACACTTGAGTGACTCGCTACGTGCCAAGTGGGAGATTGTTGGACATTATGACCCATAGCGTCACTATTTGCACAGATCATTGTGTTTTGTAGCAAATTAACTATGTGACAAAGAAATTGCACTCTCATCATTTGTGATTAGATCACCATAGATATATAAATGAAGAGAGGTCCCTATATTAGTACCTGGACTGAGAATGATATGAGACAGTATCAGTCCCCGAAGGTTTAATCATTAAATATCCCTAGCCGTAGTATTATCGAGACTGGACATCGATAATGCGGAATAGGCTAGTATTGCACTTGTGCGCATTTGTGAGGGCACAACGGCATAGTTCTCATATATATAAGTATTGGATACTTATGCAAGTGCGATAGGAGGTCGTGTTTCACCGACGGTACGGGAAACAGCTTCGCTCTGGATAGACCCTCGGAATCCCATTGGTATTATGACTATGTGTCTATGGGAGGCCGAAATCAAGGTAGGTGTGTATGGTCTTAACCTGAGACTTACATCGCTAATACTTACTAATCGATAAACTTTGGTCTTGGTGGTAGGGGACTTTAACGGGTTCTGAGTACACCACTTCTGGGTTTATCAGAGAGTCGTGAGTGTATTGGGTGTGATGTCAAGACGGAAGATCACTTCAGTCATATTGGAGATGATGTCACGCAGGATACGGTATTAGTGCTCTTAAGTGCTGCGCGGCCATCGTGGATATTATGACAAGGTCATGTATATCCGATTATAGAGACTAGTTACCAGACATCCGACATGTGCTTCGTACGGGGCAGACACATATCCAGCCCCAGGCCTAGCACGTGATTATCCGATACTGGACCGATATGCACAATACATTAGTATACTACGCTTGATACATATCTTGATATTCTTTGATGAATATGTCCGGAGAACTTGGTAGACTTGGTGCTTTGCTAGGAGTCGACCTTGTCTCGTAAATCGGTAGAACGTAGTACTTGGTACGTACGTGATTCGGGCACTCCGACGACCGCATTTACTGCCAACTTATCCGGGGATCTCATGGGTCGCTTCCCGATAATCCACACCGATGACGCACAACTCGCACTCTTGAATAATCTGGGATTATACAGAAGAGAGAGAGAATTAATCTAGGATTAATTACGGAGATATTTTATATCTAGATAAAATATCGTCTAGAGAGAGATAACGATTAATTTGGAATTAATCGGTAATTAATATATATATTCGATATATTATACGAAATTAGATTTCGACGCGGAATTAAAATTAGATTTTAATTCGGGCAAACGAGTTAATTTAGAATTAATTCGTTAGCGACGTAAATAATAATTTCGCTAGGCGCAATTATTTATTTAAATTCGATTGAATTAACGTCGCGACGTAAGCTCGGTATTTCGGAAATATCGAACCCGAACGCGTGAGTGCACGTGGGCCCACTTTCATTTGGAAACGTGTGGGGCCCACATGACACATGTCATTCTAATACATTGCATGTAGATTGTGTACATTGCACTCAATGTCATTGCATGGAGTTTGAGTGTTTGACACTCTAAGCCATTGCATGTTATGTGTCATAATTTTATTATAATTTAATGAAAATTATGGCATAAATATAATTGATTTTTGGTAAATCATTTTAACTTAATAACAATTCAACTCTCTCATTCTCTCTTCTCACCTCACGCCCAAACAGAAACTTTGGACTGGTTTTGAACCAGAAAAATCGTGAGCAAGGGAAGCCAAGAGTTGGGTTTTCATGGTGAAAACCGCAAGTGCTAGCACACTACGAGTCTTGCGAAGGTGGTAGGGAGGTTCGACCATGAGACGGGATCCATCCAACGAAGCTAGGAGCTCCATTTCTTCACTCAATTTTCTGTTTTTGTAGGCAGTGGGGCTTGCTGCAGTGGGCTTACAAAGCAGTGCGTTTTTGGGCTTGAATCGTCTCCAAATCGACATAACCGATCAATGTGAGTATTCCGCTACCTCCGTTGATGTGTTCACACATAATTTCATGTCTTGATTTGATCTTGGGACCTTAGAATAAACCAACACTAGGATAGATCTAAAATTTGTTGGCACTCTCTGAGCACTCGTACATTGAAAAGATGTACGCGACCTGGTGTCTCATATGCTTTGAGCATATGGAGTCACAATCAGGCCAATCCAAGTTATAGTCACTGGATTGATGTTAAAAACATCGTTAAGTGTCTTAGACGAACTAAAGATGATTTCTTATACATGGAGGAGGAGAACTTGAAGTGACTGGGTTCACCGCTGCAAGTTTCCAAACCGATAAAAATGACTATAAGTCGTAATAAGGGTACTATAAGTTTGAATAATGGAACAGTGAGCTGGAAATCTTCCTAGCAAGATACTGTTACCGAATAAACAACAAAAGTGAAATATTGCTGCAGCTGAGGCAGTAAAAGAAGCAATTTTGGATCTGTAAAATTCCTAATTAGATTAGGAGTAGTTCTGTTAGCAGCTGAGCTAGGCTGTAACACAGGCTAAAGAATTAATGGTCTCATCAATGATCTAAATGTGTACTTCAATTATTTCATCTGATTCGTCGGATCATACATCGTGGCGATGTGATGATCGAATAAATCACATCAGATGATAACATTGCAAATCTGCTGACGAAAGCTGTTTCTCAGTAGAAGTTTGAGCGACCCGTAAATAGTTCAAGTGTAGGACACTTGAGTGATTGGCTATAGGCCAAGTGGGAGATTGTTTGACAATTATGACCCATAGCATCACTATTTGTACAGAACATGATGTTGTGTACAAATTAACTAAGTGACAAAGGAAATTGCCCTTTTATCATTTGTAATTGGATTACCGGGATATATAAATGATAAAAGTTCATATGATTAGTTACAGATTAATAAGATATGAGACATTATTAATCCACTAAGGTTTAATCATTAAATATCCCTAGGCGTAGTATTTTTGAGACTGGACATTGGTAATGCGGAATAGACTAGTATTGCACTTGTGCGCGTTGTGGGAGCATAACAACATAGTTCTAATATATTTAAGTATTGGATACTTATGCAAGTGTAATAGGAGGTTGTGTTTACCGATGGTACGGAAACAGCTTCACTCTGGATAGACCCCTCAGAATTCCATTGGTAGTATGACTATGTGTCTATGGAAGTCCGAATCAGGGTAGATGTATTTGGTCTTAACCTGAGACTTGCATCGCTAATACTTGCGACAATCAATATACTTTGGTTTTGGTCGTCCGGGGCTTTAACAGGTTCCTTGTACGCCTCTTCTAGGTATATTGAGAATCGTAGTGTATTGGGTGTGATGTCAAGATGGAAGTATCACTCCAGTCATATGGAGATGATGATCATGCAGGATACGGAACTAGTACTCTTTAGTACTGCAGTCATCGGGATAATATGACTAGGTCATGATTATCCGATTATAGAGACTAGTTACCAGAGATCTGATATATGCTTCGTACGGGGCAGACATAATTCCAGCCCCAGGCCTAGCATGTGACATCTGATACTGGATCGTAATAAGAAATACTACGTATATTACGCCTGACACAGATTATATATTCCTTTAAGAATATTTCTGGAGAATTGGGTAGACACGGTGCTTTGCTAGAAGCCAACTATGTCTCGTAAATCGGTAAAAACGTAGTGCGAGGTACGTACGTGTTTGGATAGTCCGACGACCGGATTTACTGCCAACATATCCAGGGATCTCATGGGTCGCTTCCCGAAGATTCACCGATGACGTATGATTCGAACATAATTAATCTAGGATTAATTACAGAGAGATTTTATCTGGGATAAAATACTATTTGAAGAGAGAGAACTATTAATTTGGAATTAATCGATAAAATAATATATTCGATATATTAAACGAAATTAGATTTTAACGGGAAATTAAAATTGGATTTTAATTTGGGCCAACGAATTGATTTAGAATTAATTCGCGAGCGATGTGAATAGTAATTTTACTAGGCATAATTATTTAATTTGATTTGATTTAATTACGTCGCAACAGAAAAATCGTTAATTTAGAATTAACGAACCCGAGCCCGTGAGTGTTTGCGGGCCCACTCGGATTTTGAATTTAGTGGGACCCACATGTCACATCACTTGTCACTTTAATTACTTTTTGGTGATGGGTTTTGGTGAAGGAATGATGGTGACTTGTATTACACTCCAAGTTGGTAATGATGGAAGATTTTTACCAAATGTTTGGTATATCTTGAATTTGATTTTTTGAAATAAAAAAAAACACAAGTCAACCACACATCTTCATCATTCTCTCTCTTTCCCTCACGACTTCACTCTCCATTTTCTCTTCAATTTTGGCTTGGCCGAAACTAGTAGGAAGAATAAGGTGAAAATTTGTTGCAAATTTTCAAGAGCTATCACTCAAAGGAATCATAACATAGGTGTTAGGGAAACTTTCCAAAGAGCATGGAATCATCATCAAAAGCTTGGAGTTTGGATTACATCCCCAAATGAGGAGCTTGGCTGAAAGTTGGAGGAATAAATTTTTTGTTTTCAACGTATCCAAAATCCGATCAAAGTGAGTATTTTCCGCATTCTTACTTTGTTGTATTCACATGATTTCTTGCTTAATTCGATCTTGGTTAGACCTAGAAAACCCAACATGGCCTCCCACTATTTTTCGGCGAGCCTCTAACCCTCTGTTGAGTACTCGGGAAACCTAGTTTCCTAGTGGGCTAGGATCCTATTAAATAACACACAACCTTGACTTTGGCCAACAAGCTGTATGATATTTAACTAGGTAGATCTTTAAGATCAATTGGATCTCATCCAATTCCTATATCCGATAGGTGGACCTCCATGTCCGAAACATATATAAAATATATATGCCAATATATCCAATATTTTTTCCTAACATTTTCCTCTGAATCAACTAAGCCTTGGATTTGGCTCAACAAGCTTAATGATTCCAGTTAAGCGGGACCCATTGACTTTGGAAAGCTTCGTAATCGATGTCGATGAACAAGAAGTGGTATTGACTTTGGCCAACAAATCACAACTTGGGCAAGACATACGATATGGAACAAAGCCTTCATGATTCAAACACATCCGCGATGGACAAAGGTCTTGACTTTAGTCAACAAACCAATGCCAATCTTGGATCTTGAAAATGAATCACTCAATGGAAGGAAAACGCTTAATATTTGTTGAGGGTTTTCACGTAATTGGCAACCAATTAATTATCTTTGATTAGGTCTCATCACACACCCTTAAGCATGCATTCTAAAAGCATAATAAGGCGCGTGTAGGCATTGCATTTTCGTATGTGAAACCCGATGATGAGCCTCATTTGGAGGCACTACCTTTTGAGTCACGAAAGCCGCGGGAAACGGATATCGGAAGGGGAAATTCAGAATAAACAAGCTCACTGTCTTCGTTAGTGCTGCGTTCGCTACTTCGTTCGAACGGAAAACAGATTGCGGGTGTTCGTGTCGCGTTCGAGGGAGCGTTCGAACGGTGTCGGTAATTCTAGTTTTGCTGCTAGCCTCACACCCAACCCATTTAGCTCCCCAAAGCCCATAAAACACATCCCAAATTAAATAAATAAATATTAATTTTAACATTAAACATTAAATGAAATATTTAAACCATTTACTAATTAAATAAGATATTTACCTAACTTAAACTAAAATCATGCCTAATTTAAATAATTGGAATATATTATATACCAAAACTAAAGAGATGATATACCTAATTAAAATCAATCATAACAAATTAAAATATTTGTATTCCTAAACCAACACAAATTAAATATTACAACTTCCTAATTTAAAATATTTTGTCCCCCCTCAATCTTGTGTATGCCTTTCTTGGAAATCCTAATTGAATACCAAAATCCTTTCCTTGTGAGACAAAGGCAACCCCTAGACATCTTCTATATAAACAACCCCTAACCCAAGCCATTCCTCTCATTGACATAGATAATTCACACCCAAAACTCTCTCGAAATCTCTCTAGACTCTCTCTACACACCCAAGACTAAACAAAAAAAAAAAGAGAAAACACTTCACACATACACAAGAAAGAAAACAAAGAAACCACCACAAGCCACCACCCTCCATAGTCGAATCCCAAGCACCTACAACCACCATAGCCGAATCCAGAACACACCAAACTCACCCTTAGCCGAATCCTAAAACACGCCTAAACAACCTCCTAGATTACCTTAAAACAGCAGCCCAAATCCTTAAAAAAACAGTAACATAAAAAAACTGCATAGATAATCTTAAAAATAATCACATACAATTGGACTAAGAACCCACACAAACTTGGAATAGTTCATTGAAAACGTTGAAATAGGTGGCCCGTGCAGTGAGCAGCAAGACAGAGGCCGAATAGGAGCAGAACGGAGTTCGAACCGCAAGCAAAACAACAAAGTAGTGAGCTAGGACGCTGAACCAGTGAACCAGAAAGGTTGCGGAGCTTTACCCCTTCCGATCTTCGTGAAACGCGAGTCCGAGAGACGGCTTAAAAGGTTAGACCTGAGGGTATCTTTCACACTTGTTTTCTTTTTCCGTATTATTATTAAGTATTACTTGTATGATTGTCATGTTGAAGTGCATGTTGTGGTCTTTGAGTAGATAAACATGCATGAATTATGAGATGTAATATGTTGTGGGTATTGGATGAATAAGAGATGTGTCAACTCTCGCGGTATATTGGATGGAAACCCGGACATAAATTTCATAGCCGATTCCGAATGGACGGTAATATGATCTGTACTCGGGCCACAACTCCACGTACCGCTTGGGTAAACGGCACCATCTTTCTTTCGTTGTGTTGCTTTTGCTTATTTAGTTTTCTTTATTTGAATTCAATATGTTGTTTATTTATGCATGATTCAATCAAGCGCATGGGCTTAGTGAGTTAGTCCAAAGGTCCTCCATTTGGGAGATAAAGAGCCGAAAAGGCCACCTTTGTGACACTACTTCGCCGCGCCGGTTGATGTGTGTTCGGTTGGATGCGAGATACATTCAATCGGGCATACTTAGTTTGATGTTATTGAGTTTATCTTTTATGTATGGTTCAATCACGCGCATGGGCTTAGTAAGTGGAATGAAAGATCCCTTATGGGGAGGGGTTAAAACCCGTTACCACGATGCTTTGCTGCGCCGGTTGATGTGTGTTCAGATTGGATGTAAGATGTGTTCAATCGGGCATACTGGGTTGATATGATTGGTTCTATTCTTGTATGTGTGATGTGACGCGCATGGGCTTAGTATGTTGGTCTAAAGGTCCTCTCTTTGAGAGATCAAGAGCCCCAAAAGGCTACCTTTACGGCAGTACTTCGCCGCGCCCCTTTATTTTGTGTTTATGTATTGCGTCCCATTTCATGCATCAGGTCTGTTCCCGTTCGAACGCGTTTACGAACGCAACTCGAACGCGGATGTGTTTTTGCCTTATCATGCATCAGGTCTCATTTCCGTTCGAACGCGTTAACAAACGCCATACGAACGTGAGCATTCTGTCTCATTTCCGTTCGTCATTTCCGTTCGAACGCGTTAACAAACGCCATACGAACGTGAGCATTCTGTTTCATTTCCGTTCGAACGCGTTAACAAACGCCATACGAACGTGAGCATTCTTTTTCATTTCCGTTCGAACGCGTTTACGAACGCTACACGAATGCGCACTCACTGAACTGAGTCCCCTTCATTAGATTTCATGCATAGTTTTCCTAGTAGCTATCTCCACATGTATAAATGCAAATATGTTAATGTATTACAATTCATATGCTTATGTCATAATAACATTTGAGTATTATTTCTTGCGGTATATCGGATGGAAACCCAGACCTAAATTCCGTAGCCGATTCCGAATGGACGGTAGTGCGGTCTGTACTTGGGCTACAATTCCACGTACCGCTTGGAAAAATGCCCATATGTGTGCTTGTATGGTTATATGTGTGCTTGTGTTTTCCTGAATGTGATATGCAAATAAGTTGTATGTTCGTTGCTATCTTGATATATGTTAAGCATGCAAATTTAAATGTGAGATATATGTGAAACGCGTACATAAGTTTTATTTTACATATGAGAATTTAGAAGCATGATACTCTTCGAAATAAGTGTTACTTAAGCTTGATTAAATTATTACATAAATCCTTTCATTACAAGTGACATAAGTAAGGGACCATTCCGAACCCAACGGTTTGAGGTCTTCCCTTGCGAGGGGTGAGTGCGGCCTTAAATCTTTGTCCCGGTTCACACCAGGTGGCGACTCCATGTTATTCAGTACTTCCCAAACTAGGCCGCGAGCCTAGGAACGGCGTCGCCCAGGTTCTGTTGTCATCGGTCGGTTTATTGCCAAGTTGACATCGGTATGTGAGCCTATCTTCAAACTGTTGAGAAAAGATCAGCCAGTGAGATGGAATAAACAGTGTCAGACCGCCTTCGACAGAATCAGAGAGTACTTGGTGAAGCCACCCGTATTGAAACCTCCGAGGCCGGGTAGACCTTTGATATTGTATTTGGCCATAGAATCAGAAGCATTGGGGGGGTAGGATGGTACAGGCAGATGAGACAGGGGTAGAACATGCAGTTTATTATCTGAGTAAGAAGATGCTCCCATATGAGGCTCGGTATCAAGAAGTTGAGAAGATCTGTCTTGCAGTG
The DNA here is from genome assembly GCA_019454045.1 of Zanthoxylum bungeanum. Lineage (NCBI taxonomy): Eukaryota > Viridiplantae > Streptophyta > Magnoliopsida > Sapindales > Rutaceae > Zanthoxylum > Zanthoxylum bungeanum. The sequence goes on along the minus strand of SKCR01033669.1, from coordinate 28,290 downwards.
GTATGGGCTTCCAGAAAATTGCGGCATTACTTCCAGTCTTACAAGATCCAGGTGGTGGCAAAGGAGAATCCTCTGAAATATCTTCATTCAGTTCCTTCACTAATGGGAAAACTGGGCCGATGGTTGGTATTGTTGACAGAGTTTGACATTGAGTATATCACCTCCTAAGTGATCAAGGGACGAGCAGTAGCGGAGTTTCTGGCATTGCAACCTGTTGAGGGGGATCAGTATAAGTTTGAGTTTCCAGATGAAGAGATCCAAGCAATAACAGTTCAGAGATGGAAGATGTATTTTGATGGAGCAGTGAATTACAAGGGAGCCGGATTGGGATCGTGATAGTAACCCCCGAGGGAGAGACTTCGCATTTGGCTAAGAGGTTGACATTCAGAGTGACTAATAACATGGCCGAGTACGAAGCATGTGCTTTTGGTTTGACAACATTGATAGCCTTGAAGGCCGGGAGTGTGGAAATCTACGGAGATTCTATGTTAGTAGTCCAGCAGATGCGAGGAGAATGGGAATTGAAGGAAGAACGGTTGAAGCCTTACCTTTTTCACCTCAGAAAATTGGCACAGGATATCCCCGAGTGTAAGTTTCAGCACCTACCGAGGGAAGAGAATCAGATGGCAGACGCATTGGCTACACTAGCGGCGACTTGGGAAAATCCAGAGAAGCTAGTGATGAGACCGTTGGTACTGAAAACAGCAAGTAAACCTGCTTATGAGATAGAAAGAATTCTGGAAGTTGAGGTTGACGACGGTAAACCTTGGTATTGTGACATTCAGAGGTATTTGGAACATGGTGAATTCCCGGAAGGGGCGGGCAGAAAAGACAGAATAGCCATTCAGAAGTTGGCTTCCCAGTACGTGACTTTGAGGGGGGAACTGTACAAGAGGCAGGCAAACGGTATTCAGTTAAAGTGTTTAAGAAAGGAAGAAGCTCAACATGTAATGGAAGAAGTACACGCCGGGGTATGTGGTCCGCACATGAACGGGATGAATCTGTCCCGCAAGATAGTGAGACAAGGTTTTTATTGGTCAACCATGGAAACAGACTGCGCGAAGATGGTAAAGCACTGTCATGACTGTCAAGCACATGGTAATTTGAATCACTTACCGCACACAGAATTACACGGGTTGTCAGAGCCGTGGCCTTTCTCAGCATGGGGAATTGATATGATTGGGGAAATTCGACCAAATGCATCAAATGGGCATCGCTTCATAGTGGTGGCAGTAGATTACTTCTCAAAGTGGGTAAAGCCGAATCCTACCGTAATGTTACAGCAAAGCAGATGGCAAAGTTCATAGCTCGGAACCTCATTTGTCGGTATTGTATGCCGCATCATGTAGTGACAGACAACGGGGTCCAGTTTCAAGGAGAGACGAAGGCAATGTTACAGAGGCATGGGATAGGCCACCACAAGTCGTCACCGTACAGGCCGCAGGTAAATGGGGCAGTTGAGGCAGCCAACAAGACTATAAAGACAATTTTAGCTAAGATGATAGAAAATTGTAGAGATTGGGCCGAGAAATTACCGTATGCTTTGTGGGGGTACAGAACATCAGTAAGAACAGCAACAGGGTCCACACCTTACTCTTTAGTCTACGGAATGGAAGCAGTATTGCCAGTAGAAGTAGAAATACAGTCCCTGAGGGTATTGACAGAGGCAGAATTACCGGAACAGGAATGGGCCGCATAGAGATTTGATCAGTTAGCACTGTTGGATGAGAAGAGAACGAAGTCTTTGTATCACATGCAGTTATATCAGAAGAGACTAGCCCGGGCATTCAACAAGAAAGTACGTCCCACAAAGATCAGAAAGGGAGATTTGGTACTTAAGCAGTCGAGGCCGTCGACGACGGATCCGAGAGGGAAATTCAGGCCTAACTGGGAAGGACCTTACATCGTTCAGAAAGTCATGGGAAATGGAGCAGTGAAGCTATCAGACTTAGAAGGAAACGAGTTCACCGAGCCGATCAACGTAGACAGATTAAAGCAGTACTTTGCCTGAGGGAGGGACGACTGAGCAGTCACCACAAGGATCGACAGAAGATCTAACCCAACGGAATAGGGAAATCATTCATGCATACACGTAACGTTGCATTCTCTTTGTGTTTGTTTCTGTTTTGTGTTCGCAGGTTCAAAGGAAGAAGAAAGCGGCAGGAATGAGCCAAGCAACGTCAACGCAATTTCAGTTTTGGGGTGAGTCCCAAGGGGCGAGGCCCACATCAGCTTGGAGACGAGGCCCATATCATGTCATCTCCAGGTATGGAGACATATCATCAGTTCGAGGGCGAGGTCCCTATATTCAGCGACGTTGGGTCGAGGTGCCCAGGGTCGAGGTGCCCCCGTTTTCAGTTGTAGTTCCGGGTCGAGGTGCCCAGGGTCGAGGTGCCCACTACATCATCAGTTCGAGGGCGAGGTCCCTATATTCAGCGGTTTTGGGTCGAGGTGCCCCCGTTGTCAGTTGTAGTTCCGGGTCGAGGTTCCCAGGGTCGATGTGCCCACTACATCATCAGTTCGAGGGCGAGGTCCCTATATTCAGCGGTGTTGGGTCGAGGTGCCCAGGGTCGAGGTGCCCCCGTTGTCAGTTGTAGTTCCGGGTCGAGGTGCCCACTACATCATCAGTTCGAGGGCGAGGTCCCTATATTCAGCGGTGTTGGGTCGAGGTGCCCCCGTTGTCAGTTACAATTATTGGGACGCGTCCCAGGCTCGAGGTCCGCTGCAGTACCAACTCAACTCGAGGCGGCAGCCGAGCCAGGTAAGTAAAATGCATTCCATAACTTTGATAGGATTGTTCAAAGTCACACACTGTACAAGTCCCATCAAAGTGGGGGCGACTGTAGGCATTGCATTTTCGCATGTGAAACCCGATTATGAGCCTCATTTGGAGGCACTACCTTTTGAGTCACGAAAGCCGCGGGAAACGGATATCGGAAGGGGAAATTCAGAATAAACAAGCTCACTGTCTTCGTTAGTGCTGCGTTCGCTACTTCGTTCGAACGGAAAACAAATTGCGGGTGTTCGTGTCGCGTTCGAGAGAGCATTCGAACGGTGTCGGTAATTCTGGTTTTGCTGCTAGCCTCACACCCAGCCCATTTAGCTCCCCAAAGCCCATAAAACACATCCCAAATTAAATAAATAAATATTAATTTTAACATTAAACATTAAATGAAATATTTAAACCATTTACCAATTAAATAAGATATTTACCTAACTTAAATTAAAATCATGCCTAATTTAAATAATTGGAATATATTATATACCAAAACTAAAGAGATGATATACCTAATTAAAATCAATCATAACAAATTAAAATATTTGTATTCCTAAACCAACACAAATTAAATATTACAACTTCCTAATTTAAAATATTTTGTCCCCCCTCAATCTTGTGTATGCCTTTCTTGGAAATCCTAATTGAATACCAAAATCCTTTCCTTGTGAGACAAGGGCAACCCCTAGACATCTTCTATATAAACAACCCCTAACCCAAGCCATTCCTCTCCTTGACATAGATAATTCACACCCAAAACTCTCTCGAAATCTCTCTAGACTCTCTCTACACACCCAAGACTAAACAAAAAAAAAAAGAGAAAACACTTCACACATACACAAGAAAGAAAACAAAGAAACCACCACAAGCCACCACCCTCCATAGTCGAATCCCAAGCACCTACAACCACCATAGCCGAATCCAGAACACACCAAACTCACCTTTAGCCGAATCCTAAAACACGCCTAAACAACCTCCTAGATTACCTTAAAACAGCAGCCCAAATCCTTAAAAAAACAGTAACATAAAAAAACTGCATAGACAATCTTAAAAATAATCACATACAATTGCACTAAGAACCCACACAAACTTGGAATAGTTCATTGAAAACGTTAAAACAGGTGGCCCGTGCAGTGAGCAGCAAGACAGAGGCCGAATAGGAGCAGAACGGAGTTCGAACCGCAAGCAAAACAACAAAGCAGTGAGCTAGGACGCTGAACCAGTGAACCAGAAAAGTTGCGGAGCTTTACCCCTTCCGATCTTCGTGAAACGCGAGTCCGAGAGACGGCTTAAAAGGTTAGACCTGAGGGTATCTTTCACACTTGTTTTCTTTTTCCGTATTATTTATTAAGTATTACTTGTATGATTGTCATGTTGAAGTGCATGTTGTGGTCTTTGAGTAGATAAACATGCATGAATTATGAGATGTAATATGTTGTGGGTATTGGATGAATGAGAGATGTGTCAACTCTCGCGGTATATCGGATGGAAACCCGGACATAAATTTCATAGCCGATTCCGAATGGACGGTAATATGATCTGTACTCGGGCCACAACTCCACGTACCGCTTGGGTAAACGGCACCATCTTTCTTTCGTTGTGTTGCTTTTGCTTATTTAGTTTTCTTTACTTGAATTCAATATGTTGTTTATTTATGCATGATTCAATCAAGCGCATGGGCTTAGTGAGTTAGTCCAAAGGTCCTCCATTTGGGAGATAAAGAGCCGAAAAGGCCACCTTTGTGACACTACTTCGCCGCGCCGGTTGATGTGTGTTCGGTTGGATGCGAGATACGTTCAATCGGGCATACTTAGTTTGATGTTATTGAGTTTATCTTTTATGTATGGTTCAATCAAGCGCATGGGCTTAGTAAGTGGAATGAAAGATCCCTTATGGGGAGGGGTTAAAACCCGTTACCATGATGCTTTGCTGCGCCGGTTGATGTGTGTTCAGATTGGATGTAAGATGTGTTCAATCGGGCATACAGGGTTGATATGATTGGTTCTATTCTTGTATGTGTGATGTGACGCGCATGGGCTTAGTATGTTGGTCTAAAGGTCCTCTCTTTGAGAGATCAAGAGCCCCAAAAGGCTACCTTTACGGCAGTACTTCGCCGCGCCCCTTTATTTTGTGTTTATGTATTGCGTCCCATTTCATGCATCAGGTCTGTTCCCGTTCGAACGCGTTTACGAATGCAACTCGAACGCGTATGTGTTTTTGCCTTATCATGCATCAGGTCTCATTTCCGTTCGAACGCGTTAACAAACGCCATACGAACGTGAGCATTCTGTCTCATTTCCGTTCGAACGCGTTAACAAACGCCATACGAACGTGAGCATTCTGTTTCATTTCCGTTCGAATGCGTTAACAAACGCCATACGAAAGTGAGCATTCTTTTTCATTTCCGTTCGAACGCGTTTACGAACGCGCACTCACTGAACTGAGTCCCCTTCATTAGATTTCATGCATAGTTTTCCTAGTAGCTATCTCCACATGTATAAATGCAAATATGTTAATGTATTACAATTCATATGCTTATGTCATAATAACATTTGAGTATTATTTCTTGCGGTATATCGGATGGAAACCCAGACGTAAATTCCGTAGCCGATTCCGAATGGACGGTAGTGCGGTCTGTACTTGGGCTACAATTCCACGTACCGCTTGGAAAAATGCCCATATGTGTGCTTGTATGGTTAATATGTGTGCTTCTGTTTTCCTGAATGTGATATGCAAATAAAGTTGTATGTTCGTTGCTATCTTGATATATGTTAAGCATGCAAATTTAAATGTGAGATATATGTGAAACGCGTACATAAGTTTTATTTTACATATGAGAATTTAGAAGCATGATACTCTTCGAAATAAGTGTTACTTAAGCTTGATTAAATTATTACATAAATCCTTTCATTACAAGTGACATAAGTAAGGGACCATTCCGAACCCAACGGTTTGAGGTCTTCCCTTGCGAGGGGTGAGTGCGGCCTTAAATCTTTGTCCCGGTTCACACCAGGTGGCGACTCCATGTTATTCAGTACTTCCCAAACTAGGCCGCGAGCCTAGGAACGGCGTCGCCCAGGTTCTGTTGTCCACAGCGCGATAAATAAATAAATAATGATATGAGGATGGATATCTCACAAATTGTTCCTAGAACAAATCACTCATTTTCCTCTCTCCAGCTAGCACTATTCTAACTTCTACCCAATTACATAATACAATAAAGAAACCTCATTACATTGAGGGGAATTGGTGAGAAGAGAATTACAAAGAATCGAGAGATAAAGGCTGGACATGCAGGTCCAATTTAATAAATTCTAATTTTATTACAATAATTTCCAAAATTGCCCTCACCCATCTAATATCCATCTGATATACATTATTCATACAATACATCCATGTATTCACACAAAGCATGTTATTCAATCAATCTAATCCAATTAATTAATCTTTGAATAAAGTGATCATCCAATGTTCAAACAACAATTTGATTTGCGCGAGTCCAACTCGTTTAAGAATAAGTACTCCAAATGCGTATTCTTGAATTATATCGAACTATAATTTTAAATCCAATTTAATTTGTATTCAATACTAATTCTTTATTTAATTATAAATTAAATAATTACACTTTTAATGTGCCTTTACAACTTAGATTCTAAATCTAATCTTAATGGGTCTCAAAGCCCAATTAACATCCAATGTCAATTTAATTAAAGTCCAATAGGCTTTCAATTAATTTCTTAAGGCATGGACTTTGGCAACCAAAGCCCAATAAGGAATCACCCTTTGCCGCAAAATTAGTTTTGGCCCATTAGGCCCAATTAAATTTTAAAAGGCCCATTTATTATATTTGGACTTAATGGATTGGTTTTAGGCCCAATTTGGATCCAATCCAATTGTCCTAAACCAACTTGGCCCAACCAAGCCCATTAGGCCCAAATACAACATGTTTAGCCCAATTCCAAATTAAGCCTAATTAATTAAATTCTAATATTCCAAATATCACAATTTATTTAATTAAAGTGTTTAACCATAATTAATTATTCAAATTAACATTTCCAAAATACCAATTTACATAATTAATCATACTTTATTATTATCAATACATGTCCAACATTATTGAAACAAAATCAAGTCATTAACATGCTCTAATGCTCACGGCAATTTAGGATTTTTTTCATTAATTTTGATTTCAATCCAATTAAATCACAAATCAATTGATCCATACATTTTAAACTCATCCAATGGTCTAAAAAATCAAAATCACCATGAGCTTATGGTACCTCATGTATTCGGCCAAGCCTATATATTTTGGGAAAATTAATCCAATTAATTTTTTATAAAATTGATCATGCATAACTCTAAGTTAACATTATCTAAGCATACTCAAACAAACAATTTGATTAAATCATGCTCAAATCAAAAATACCCAAATTTTAGATTAAGAACCATAATTACATTTCATGCTTAAATAGGCTTTGATACCATTGTTGAGTTCTAATGAACAAACCAATATCATATTAAGCATGAAAGATGTGTAAATACGCAAATGAAGTATAGCAGAAATATACTCACAATACTCGGTTCGATGGATGTGTAGAGTTCAAAATTTTTGCTTCCTTTGAAGTTGCTCCAAGCTCCTCCAATGTTGAGTGTCAAGCTCCAAGCTTTGAAGAATGGATTCCAAACTCTTGGGAAAGGTTTCCCTATCAGCTTTGTATGATCTTTGATGTGCTAACAATGGAGAAATTTGCAACAAAATTCCCCTTGTTCTTCTTGTAACTCTCGGCCAAGCCAAGATTTAGAGAGAGAGAGCTCTTTTCACGCCAATGAGAGAGAGAGGAAAAAGTGAAATGTGTTGACTTGTAGTTTTAATTTCCAAAATCAAAAGCCATATAGTTGAGGGTGTTTTAGTTCAAATTAATAAATTCTACTATCCCGTTGATTTTCTGATTTTAGACACCCATCGGGGAGTAGTTGAGGATGTTTTAGTTCAAATTAATAAATTCTACTATCCCGTTGATTTTCTGATTTTAGACACCTAATATGTGGTTAAAACTGAGTCAAAAATTCCACTTATCTTAAGTAGACCTTTTCTTGCTACAGCTAATGCCCTTATTAATAGTAGGAATGGTCTCATGAAGTTATCATTTGGGAACATGACACTAGAAGTAAATATTTTTTATGTTGAAAAACAACCACAAGGTGATGATGAGTGCCAATATACATACATGCTAGAAACAGTCCTACCAGGAACAGATTCTTCACAACATGAATCAAACCTTCCCGAACTAAAATTGACCCCAAAGAACCGTAAAATGAGGAAAATGAGAGTTAGTGCTCAATTGAATATGCTACCTTGGAAATTAAAAAGGAGGTTGAACTAATTGATAGAATCTCAGCCATCAGTAGACATCGGAGGATCAATGGATAAAATGCTGCAGTCAGCCAAAAATTCTATTTCATGCCTTAATCACCAGGGGATATCGAAGAAGGAAGCATTTGGGACTACTTGGTCTGCTACATGGAAGCCACCATGACAAATTGGGTGATTGTGTCTGGCTGAAGATGTTAAACTTAGCGCTAGCAGGGAGGCAATCCTTGCATCTGCATTTATTTATTTTATTCATTTTATTTTATCTTATTTTCTTTACTTTAGTTGTATTTTATTGTGTGGTAATTGCATGTTTATTGTTTGCATGAGTGATTATACATGTGTCAGCACAACCTACACAGCCACACAACTAAAGTCTTACCAGCATGAACCTGATCAACTATGTGTTTCGTAGTATTGTTCCTTAATCCTGTTTCTTTATATTTATATTACATTGAGGACAATGCAAGTTATAAGTATGGGGTGTATGCATGCGCATGATAATACCTGTGATAATGCCTGTTATAAAAAAAATATATAAAAAAACATATATAAAAAATATTTTGTTTTGTTTATTTTTAGTCCTTGATAGTAAAACATAAGTCCAATGATTATACTGTTTGCTTTAGGGTGAAATCTTAGAAAAGATAAGTTCTTTAATGTACTTTTATCTGATGCATTGAGTAATTGATCTAGGTTAGACTTGTAAGCATTTAACTATAGGTCTTTAGCAGTAAGAACCTAGGTAGTTGGCAAGGTGACTAGTTGCAGAAACTGCATATCGATGAATGACCGTTTTCTTAGATGTCTATCCTGATTTGCTAGTGTTATAATGTATGATATGATTAAAAATAAAAACAAAAGGAAGGAAGAAATTGAACCACCTATAACCGATAAGTGTGAACCTACCCATGGGTGAATGTTAGGACCACCATGAGGAGAAATACTACCTTAAAGGGTAGGTGTGTTAAAAAAAAGTTGAAAAAAATAGATAAGAAAGATCATACCATACTGAGCACAGAAAGGCAATTACATAACACAAATGAGATACTTAGGTTGGTTTGACCCATCGAATCCCAATTTTAAACAAAATCATTGAGTTGGCTTACCTAGGAATCAAGCTGTGAATGAACCTTTGCACACACACACACACTGTGAGTCTAGCTTAGATGATTTATTTAAGAACTTAGATTTGAGTTACGTTGAGTACTTTGAAAGTTCTCTTATTTCATTCCTAGGCATTCTTTGAGGACAATAATATGTATAACTATTGGGACTATTTCATTTTGTTATTTTTGCTTGATTGCATGTGTTTTGAATGACGTTTTATGGGTGTCGTCACTGTAAGCCCTCACGAGATTATAACTCATCCACTAGAGACACCTAGGAGTTTCAAGGCTTGTTGCATATGCTAAATGCAATCGTGATCCCCACGAAAGTGGCTTAGATAGTTTTTATTTTCTTTTGCGCTTGAATTACTAGGGACTAGCACTAAGTTGGTTGGGGGTTGAGATAAGTGCATGAAAGTGTACTTTGAACATCACTAATTCGGCTTGATTATCATGTATTTAATCTTAATTATAGTTTATTTTGTGTATTATTATTAGGGAGCAATAGAACATGAATATTGGATAAAATACACATGTTTCGGGACCTTGCGGAAGCATCGGAAGCACAAGGGAAGAGCTGAATCGCAGAAACCAAAAAATCAGCCACGCGTCGCGACACAGAAGCATATTTTAGGTTTTTTTTATTTAGTTCATTTTTACGCAAATAAGGCCTCCAGGGCCGCTCTATATAAACCCAAGCTCGTCCAAAATCATAAAGGGAGAGAAAAGAGGAGAAAAAGATAGAAGAAACACACAACAAAGAGCCAAAAACACAATTTTGAGATTGAAGAACGAAGAAACTTCATAATAGACAGGATGATGCTGCAATCTCTTCAGGCTGTATCTCTCTTCTACATGGAGAACTAATCTCCTAGGCAAAGGTAAGGAAGAACTCTTGTATTTAAGTTTTTATGTTTATGTTGTTGATTACTAAGTACTTTTTAATGTTTAATACAATTGATGTTTATTATTCTTTATTATCTTTCGATTTGTGAATCCAGAAAAAGAGTTTTGTCAACTCCCATATAGATCCAGTCATGCTTCTTCTATGTGTGATTTGCGAACCCAGTTGTGACTGTCAAAGTTGTTTTATGTGCTAGTCTTCTGCTTCAGTATTGCCTGAGGGTATATTGTCGACGTTAGATAGCTCGTAACGATAACTTTGTGTGCTGTTAACATAGAGAAAATAAATCATCAATTACCTTAGAATTTAATATGTTTAGAATTGAATATCTTCCGATTGTTGGATTGGGATGTGAAACCTTCAATTGAGTAATAACATGAATAAATAACTGAATATAGGGATTTGATACAAGAGGGATTCCTGACACTTTGCTGTTTTTCTCTACTGATATTCTTAAAGTATTTTCCATAGTTTTTATCTTATATTATCAATTCAACCTTTCTATTTAATTAAGTTTCTGCTAACGTTTTGTTTAAGTAAAACAGTTCTTTGTAACCATCTCTATGAGGAATCGACACCCCAACTATACTGCGATACCGCAAGTACTTTTTGGGCGTAATCAATGGGTTTGAGCCATTACTCCTTATCAGAATCATCCATTTCACTATGACCTCAATGGATCATCTACACAATCACTGGATGCGAAAACTTGTGCCTCTCCAACTTCTAAATAGCAATCAGGTTGTTTTGTAACCCTCCCACTGCATCTAGGTGGCAGATCATTCTGATATACTTACATATGATGCTGGGATATCGAAGATGCTATTTTTCTATCAACTATTGTTTATAATGGAATGCTGGTCGAACCAGCAAGTAACTCATTGAGTAACACTTTACTTCGAGGTTTGAACTCCCTCATATTATTCTGCTAAAGAAATGTCATGTTTGTCGACACAAACACTTTCCGGACTATAAAAGAACCCACCCCTAATCTCATTAGGATAGCCTACAAACAGGCACACCTGAGAACGTGGCTCCAACTTTGTAGTCTTATTCTTCAGTACATGTACTAGACACCCCTATATGCGGAAATATCGCAAACTAGCTTTACGACCACTCCACAACTCTAAGGGAGTCTTAGGAACAGACTTAGATGGAACTACATTAAGGATATACATCGATGTTTGCAATCCATATCCCCAAAATGAACTAGGAAGTGAACTATAACTATACGTATATCTTATCATGTCTAGTAGGGTCCAATTTCTCCTCTCCACAACACCATTCTGATATGGTGTTCTAGGTCCTGTAAGTTGGGATACTATCCCATGCTCTACCAAGAATTCCTCGAAATCACTGTCAAATTATTCTCTTCCATGATCCGATCGTAGAGTTTCTAATAACACTACCATGTGTCATTATTAAGATTAAATATAAAATCTGATGTAGACTTTCTATTATCAGGATTTGACTGAAAGTCAGAATATGTATACCATGTAATCCGTATATCCTCGCCCCTATAATTAATAAACTTATCCTTAGTACCTTAAAGATACTTGATGATATGTTTAACAGCCATCCAATGGTCGTTAACCTAGATTAGTCTGGTATCCGCTAGTAACACTTGCTGCATTACTAATATCAGGTCTCGTACACAACATGGCATACATATTGTTTCCTAAGCATGATGCATATGGTTGACTTGACATTCTAGTCTTTTCATCTTCCTTTTGAGGACATATCTTCTTCAAAAGATGAATACCATATCGAAAAGGTATATTAGTAAGTTTACAATTGCTAAAGTTATACCTATCTAAGATCTTATCTATGTAGAAGGATTGAGATAGCCCCAATCAGCCTCATTTCTTTATCTTTATGTAGTTTTATACTAAGTATATATGAGGCTTCTACTAGGTCTTTCGTGGAGAAGTTCTTACAGAGATATGCCTGAACGTAGTACATCATCCCAATATCATTTCTAAAGATCTTGATATCATCAAGATAGAGCACCAAGAACATTACCATGCTCCCACTAACCTTCTTATAAACACAAGGTTCCTTTTGTTTTTTATAAAACTAGACAATCTGGTTACCTCATTAAAAAGAAGATTGCAACTCTGTGATGCTTGTTTAAATCCATAAATGGATTTCTTAAGCTTACATACCATGGCTGAATTTTGGCTGGAAATAAAACCATCTGGCTGTTCCATATAGATTTCTTCATCAATGAACCCATTAAGAAAAGCAATTTTGACATCCATTTGCCAAAAATCATAATAATGATAAATACAGATAGCTAATAAAATCCTAATAGATTTTAACATTGCTACTGGTGAAAAGGTTTCATCATAGTGCACACCTGACCTCTGAGTATAACCTTTAACAACCAATTGGGCCTTGAAGGTTTCAACCTTCCTATCAGGCTCTCATTTCCTTTTGTAAACCCATTATGGGAGCACATGAACTGGGCGACGCATGCTGTTCTAGGCTCGCGGCCTAGTTGGGAGTACGGAGTAGCCTGCGGGGGACTAAATCGGAGAATAATGGAGTCGCCACCCGGTGTGAACCGGGAAAAATGATTTAAGGCCGCACTCACCCCTCGTAAGGGAAGACCTCAAACCGTTGGGTTCGGAATGGTCCCTTACTTATGCCACTTGTAATGAAATGATTTGTGCAATAATTTAACCAAGCCTAAGCAACATATTTCCAAGAGTATTCTACTTTTAAATTCACATGCATGAAAGTAATCATCATAACGGCGACACATGCAATAGCACACAGCAATCTCATGAACATACTTCGATCATATAATACGGGAAACAAAGAACAACCTAAACATAATGCAAATTCCAAATGCAAAATGAATGACTAATCATGCTTGAAAATGAACAACTAAATAGGCTAAATCATGCTTAAGAACCAAGTAACATACTAACAGCCTAATCATTCTTGAATACCATCTCATGAACACATCAAATAGGTAAATGCAGGGATACAAATAGTATGATTGATTACATGATACAAGAGAAATCACCTAAGAAACAATTATGCATGACATGTGATGGAAAGGACTCAGTTCAGTGTATGCGCGTTCGTATAGCGTTCGAACGGTAAACAGAAGGTTCACGTTCGTATAGCGTTTGAGAACGCATTCGAACGGGACAGAACCTGATGAAACAAAACACATTCGCGTTCGAGTAACGTTCATAAATGCGTTCGAACGGTAAACAGAAGGTTCACGTTCATATAGCATTTGAGAATGCATTCAAACAGGACCAGACCTGATGCATGGTAGATGACGCAACACATACATAGGTAAGAAAATCCATAATGTAGGACCCTGTGTGCCTGATTGATCTCGTTCCCATTCAAAACATCGTGGCAAAGGTAGCTTTTAGGCGTTTTCCCTCGAATTGAGGACCTTTAATCCACCATAGTTAGCCCATGCACATTAGAATGCAATACATGCATAAATAGAACAATGATATGCATAAAGTCAATGACATAACAAAAAGCGCAGCAAAACATCGTGGTAAGGTAGCCTTCAGGTATTTTCCCTCGAATAGAGGACCTTTAATCCACCCTAGTTATCCCATGCGCGTTACCTCACAATGCATAGAAAGTAAAGACAACGATATAGGACTTCGTATGCTCGGTTGAACATATCTCACATCCAACCAAACATACTTTGTCCGGTGCGGCAAAGTATTTGTATAAAGGTAGCCTTTTGGCCTTTTCTTCCCTCAAATGGAAAACCTTTAGACCAATATGCTAAGCACATGTGCATCACATCATCAACACAGGAACAAACAACATACATAAAGTAAAAATGGCGAAACATAAGATGCGGATAATAAACAATCAAGATAAAATAAAGGGAGATATGTGTCGTTTACTCAAGTGGTACGTGGAGTTGTATCCCAAGTACAGACCGCACTACCGTCCATTCGGATTCGGCTACGGAATTTACGTCTGGGTTTCCATCCGATATACCACAAGAGACGACATATTTTCCCTTTCGTTCAAAGGCCATAACATGCACCACAAAGGACTCTCATGCGAATAAAATAATTAAAAGACGAATGACAATAAATAGAAAAAGTGCCCTCAGGTCTAACCTTTTAAATCACCTCTCAGACGTACGGTACACGATCGTCGGAAGGGCTAAAGCTCCGCAACTCCTCTGGTTCACTGGTTCACTGCTCTCGTTCCTTGTCTCACTGTTTTGAGTCGTCGTTCTCCCTATTTTGCTGCTGTTTTTACTGTATTTCGCTATTCTTTTGTGACGTTTTCTGGTCACTATTTCAGGTATTTTAGGCCACTGTTTAGGGGTATTTGGGCTGTGTGTTTTGGTGATGTTAAGGGCTGCTATTTTGGTGGTGTTAATGGCTGTATGAGGTTACTATTTTCGGTGGTTTAGGCAGATTTCTTATGTGAATGAGCTAGGGTGTTAATGACTTGCATAATTTTTGAGGTTTGTATGAATGTGCTAGGAGGTGTGAAGGGTTGGAATTGGGTTTCTTTTATAGACAAAGGCTAGGGCTTCTCCTTGTTTGAAAAGGAATGAATCAATTAGTGTCATACAAGGAAAGCAAAAGATTGATTGGGGACAAGATTTGGTTTAATTAGGAAGTCAATATATTTAATTTGTTTTGTTTAGGCATGAAATTTGTTTGATTGATTTTAATTTGGTATATGATTTTTAGATTTTATTTCATTCCCCATGTGTTAAATATGCATTTATTTAATTTGGATGTGTTTTATGGGCTTTGGTGGGCTAATTGGGCTTGGGTGTGAGGCTAGCAGCAAAACCAGAAATACCGACACCATTCGAACGCTGATTCGAACGCTACACGAACCTCCCGCAATCTGCTTGACGTTCGAACGTGGTCACGAACGCAGCACGAACGAAAACAGTGAACTTGTGAAATGAATCTGATGACATACTTATTCTGAATTTCCCCTTCCGACGTCCGTTTCCCTCGACTTCCGCAACTTAAAAGGTAGTGCCTCCAAATGAGACTCATCATAGGGACTTATATGAAAAAATGCAGTGCATACACCCATTTACAACCAACGAGAATAATTTCATCAAGAAGCGGAACTAAGTTCCAAACATGATTCTCATGCATGGATTCTAATTCAGATTTCATCGATTCCTCCTACTTAGCATAGTTAATTTCTAACATTACTTCTCTATAGGTATATGGATCAATCGAGACTATTTTCTTGTATCAAATACAAGCGATCAGGAGGTATCGATATCCTAGTAAACCTATGGAGAGTGGAAGTAGAAGGTTCTGCACCTACATGAATTTCTGGTTCATCTGTCGGTCTGTCCTCTACAAGTTGAACTTCATCAAGCTCAGCCCTTCTATGATTACCAGCTTCTGCCAAAAATTCTTCCTCAAGAAATCTAGCGAATCGAGCTATGAACATATTTCGATACTCATAATTAAATAATTGATATCTTTTGGAATTCGAAGGATATCCAATAATCCTAACCTTCTGCCCTCGAGGCAAAAGTTTATCGTGCTACGTCACTTTTACGTATGCAGAACAACCTTAAACCCTAACATAATTAAGAACACATATCTTATATAGAGTAGTAGGACTAGATTTAGAGGGAACCCTATTCAGTAAATGTGTAGCAGTTAGAAAAGAATAGCCTCATAAAAAGTAAGGGAGATCTATAAAACTCAACATAGATCGAATCATATCCAATAAAGTTTGATTTCTTATTATGCTTCATTGTGATGTGGAGTACCCCGAATTAGTATATTGAGTGAGAATCCAATTCTATTTAAGATACTTATGAACTCGCAACTCATATATTCACCATTTTGATCTGATCGAAGGCATTTGATGAATTTACAAGTCTTTTTTCAACTTCGTTTTACGAATTCCTTGAACCTTTCAAAGGCTTCTGATTTATGTTTCATCACATAAACATAACCAGACTGTGACAAATCATTAGTAAAGGTCATGAAGTAAGAATAACCATTTTGATCAGTATGACTTGTAGGACCACATACATCACTAAGTACAAGTTCTAATAGGTCATTTGCTCGATGTTTAACACCGGTAAATAAAGCTTTAGTAATTTTATCATGAATGCAAGATTCACAAGTTGGACAAGGTTATATGTTTAAATTCGTAATTAGACCATTCTTAACCAATTGGGTTAGGCATCATACATCTATATGTCCTATTCACTTATGTCATAATTCATTATTAGTTATATCAGATCTATACATTTATTATTCCCTATTTCATAAACATCCATTAAAGCATGCAAAACATAATGACTAGTGAATTTGAAGATTTATGTAAAAAAACATCATTCATGTCATATATATATATATAAAGAACTTTTCGTAATAAGTACATGATATCATTTTTAATCTAATACAAACAAGAAGATAATATTTTCCACACAACCGGGCACACAAACACGGTCTTTCCAAATAATGATGTCACACGATAGTCAAATTTTTTATTCACCAACAGCTACTGCAGCTACAGAATCTCCTTTCCTAAAATACAATTGCATCTCCATCAGATTCAACATCTTATTGACCTTCAACCCCTACAATGAATTGCATATGTGAGTATGATAAGTAGAATCTAAAACCTATCCAGAATTAATGGCTTCACAATCCAAATAGATATCAATAATAGGGAAAATAAATATACATGATATCGAGGCCCTCTTCCGTCTAAAGAAAGCAATGTAGTCTGGGTAGTTCCTCATCCAATGCCCAATCTTGCCATAGTGGTGGAACTTTTCCTCGATGGCATTCTTCTTCGGCTTGCCAGGCTTTGCTACCTTTCTCTTAGGAGGGATACCATAATTAGTCTTTTTTGACTTTTTTCTTCTTCTTCTTTGACGATTTCCCAGATTGGGAAGAAGTATAACTAGACAAATAGGACTTAGCAAAAACAGTTGGTACACCTTTATTAATATCCTCCTCCGCAGTCTGCAGCATCATATGCAGCTTTCTATAGGAACAGTGTATGTTGAAGTTTATGATAAACTTAGAATATCATGGTAGGAGTGAGCCCATAATCAGATTCCGGCCCAAAATCTCATTCAGTTGGAAGTCACACCCCCTAAGTTGCTCGATGAGATCCATCATATGTAAGACATGAGGAATCACTGGTTTACCATAAGCTAGACGAGCATAGAACAGTTCCACTGAAATTCTGTATACAAGGGCTTGCTCATGGTTCAAGAATAACTCCCTAAGCTGAGTAATAATGTTGAAGGAGTCAGGCATATCTGCATATTGCCTTTTCGGATCAAGAGACATAGAACATATAATGAGTGACCTGACTCTCAGGTCATCATCCCTTTATTTCTGAAAAGTCTCCCTCTTCTCATGGGTTGACTCTTAAGTAATATATATAGGTACTTGGCTGTTGATGAAATATATTCCAACTTTTTTGACCTGTAGACAATCTTAAGATTTAATTCCCATTCATAAATTTTTTCAAGACCAGCTAGTGATTTATGTCAAGAACGCACACAAAAGTATTAGAATAAGTGGTAGTAGCCATCACAATACTTCACAAAAGAAAAACAAAGGATGGTAGATAAAGTAATTTCATCGATATCATACAACATCTAACAGATCATGGATTTTTAAGCTCCCACTACTATACATAATTTCATAATCCCCAAATAAAATACGAGAATTCAAAAATTAAATGAAATTCTATAATAGGAAATGGATCCCATGAACATATTTTGACACACATCTTTGGCAAGTTGCGCCTATGTATGTTCGTGAGTAGATAACAATTATCAATCATATCAAATATAACAAATAATTTAGGTCCTGAATCATTTTCATCCCTCACTGTTTTGGTATTTATTGGATAGGGCATGTTCAAGGCAATACTTTTCATTGACAAGCACAAGGTATTTATGCACTACCTCACTGTTTTGGCATCTATTGTATGTATTTTCTCTCGAATTTATCTCTTATCAAAATAAGTTTTACTGGTGCAAATTATACTTTAACCAAATCCACACAGCTTTGGCACTTTGCGGGAATGGCCATAAAAATCAATTCGCATCCGTATTGATAAGATAGACTATTAAAGTGTACAAATACAAATATAAATAAATAAAGCCTTATCATAGGGATTTTTCAATTAATATCAAATAGTTAAAAAAATTGATCAAATCAATTTAATTTAAGCAAGTAAAAAAATAAATTGGATTAAGTATCAAATATTTAATAGCATAAAAATATTATTTGATGTAAGATAAGATGCTCTCATACAATTTTGTTAGCGTTTTGGCGGCAGAAGCGTGATTTTAGGCTAAAATGGTTTTTAACAATTTAAATTGTTTCGAACAAATTAGTCGGTATCCAATACCTCTAATTAGTTCGTATTTCATCTAAACATATTATTTGTTAACAATTAACAACATAAACTTACCGCAAAAACGTGGCAAAGAATTTACGAAAATGTTTTCCAAATAAATACTACTAAAAAGGATAACTAGTCAAATTGGTCAACCGACTACCGAACCGGGCTGACCCAATCACTTGAGTAGTAACCGGTAAGCCTCTGGGTTGTCCAAACTGTTGATTCCATTTTTATTGGCAATGTCCGTAATAAAATAAGTTCAATTGAGTTCTAAAGAGTCTTAAAGAATTCAGAGCAATTGGACTGGTATTTGGCAAACTGTGCAGGGAGATATCATATATGTGTTAGTACTGCATTCGTGTTTACGTTCGAACGAGTGGCATCCGTGTCATGTTCGTGTTTGGGTTCTAATGAAATTTGGCAGTAGGTTCATGTGCGCTTGTTAAGGATATGCCCTATACCCAACTTGTGGATGGGCTATATGTACATGTATTTGTAATATTTTCATTAATTATTAAAATGGAAATCTTTATTATACGTGTCTTACATAACTTATATGAATCATCAAACACTGTAATAAAGCCCTTGGAGTAATAAAATGATGGTTTCCACGCCTTATGAGAATCATTACTCTCAAACGTTCCTAGTAATAGTTTTGTGAATAATCTGGGCGTTCACAAAGCAGAGAGACTAGCATGATGATATGATCCACCCTTAAGTAGGGTAGCCGATCTCATAGGCTTATAGCGGAGATCCGTCCGCTTGGTGTATCACATGGATGCATGAGTTGCTCATGTCCATCTAACTGACCGCCGAAAATTTTCATATGGAATGTTTATCCCATGTGACTCTGAGAACTTTCATGTATCGATTATATGACTAGTCTTTTGACTTGAGGTCTTTACAATCTTATGTATGGATCAAATAACTTTGACATTCTATTTCCTCGGTTCAAAAGATCCGGTCATAAGGGTATGATTAGGTCATTTGTTGAAACACATGAAGTTTGTAAAGATACAACAAAGAATCGCCACTCTCTCGGATAATATTTTCTTATAAGAGTAGTATTCCAGTTCACGGGTTGATATGTGTGATCAGTGCTTGAGACTGTGGCCACAGCGGAAGAATCATGTGAGATTTTTGGGTTAGCACGATTCATGACATTATCAACATCATACCTTTGACCATATGGGTAGACACTTTCTATTCCCTAGGTCAATAGGTGGGGATACAGAGAGGCGAGAGACCGTATCATATGTAAATCGCATACAGAATGGGTATATATATCTTTCCTTCTCATTTGGGGGTCTTGGCATGTTGCTAGATGTCAACCTTGGACATTGAAATCGAACGACCATCTGATCGGAGGATAATTTATGTTCGATTAAATTATCACGATTCATTTCATGTCCAACTTGAGGGGAATCCAAAAGGTCATACACAACAAAGTCAAAATCAATAGTTAACAGTGCACAGTACAAATATAACAGCATATATGATTGCTGTAGGAATTGTTCACAAATGGTTCAATGTGTTTAATTATTGAACAGATCATTTATGAGGTTCCATAGTGTCTTAGGGAGTGGTGAATGATGATAGGGGCACTTTGGGAATTGGAATTTTAAAAAAATTACTTTTCACGTGAATAATAATTTTTTTTTTGTTATTTGTTTTGAAATCCAATTCGGCCCAAACACTTATTAGGGTTTTATAATCTCATTAAACCACTAAATTAAGATCCAATGGCTAAGATTAAATTAGCTTTTACCCCACATCGAATTCTTAATTAATTTTGTTGTCTTTGGAGCACCTATATAAACCTAATGAATTCTTTACAAATTTTTGCAGCAAACCTTTCATATCTTGGGTTTATATAAGTGAGCAACTATAAAGTTTAAGAGTAAGCCACTGGTTTTGAGGATCCTTAAGTCTAATTGACTAGAGGAACCTCGAGTTAAAAGTTTTGAGATATTTGCCTAAGCTAGCACCAAGGGCAAAATACAGGTGCACTCAAGGCGTAGTCTTGCCGTTGAGTTTTGGCTTTGGTGTGTGCACCTTTGGAGGCCACAAACTTGGGTGGCTCTTTGGAACGTAGAAGACCTTGCTGAGTTCGAGAAAAGCTTTTAGATTGGAGGGAGGACTGGAGGAGTCTTCAGTTCATGTAAGTCTTTTTCTTTCTTTATTTTAATTAGAGTTCTTATGATAGTTAGAATGTTTAGGTTATGTTCTTTGCATGTTTTATGAGTTTTTATGCTTAGAATATATAGTAACATGCCTAGGCTTGTAGAATAATCAAAACATATGGGTCTTGGGCAAAAGGAAAGCGGCATAATTTTCTTGATTTTCCACTGCGCACTCGCGGCCGCTCCCCAACAGCGCAGTACGTTCATCTCCCTTATGAATAAAACCTTCCAGTGTGTTTGCATTCAAGGTGTGTTTGAGTCTATATTCGAACAAGTTTGCGAAACAGTACGAGTTCATCTTACGTTCGAACGAGATTACAAGACTGTGTTTTTTTAGACACATTTTTCAGCCAGTCTTGCATATGGACAAGCCTTTCATTACTTTACATATATAAATAAACTTAGAGTCACATTAACAATTGTTGAAAACATATTATTATGGGCTATAATATTGTTTTATTTTCAACCTGCTTAACAAATCACCTTGAAGACTTTATTGTTTCCTTTGTCTTCTTCATTTTGCTGAGATTTATTGTTTGACTATCAACACAGAAACCTAACCCTATCCCAGTTTCCTAAGCCTTTAGAGTTCTTTAAGAGGAAGATTGGTAGTCAGGGTTCCGGCGTTGCATGTTCACATGGTTGATCCACTCAAAGACTTCAGAGGTTCTAGAGAAGGTCGTTTGGTATGAGTTCCAGGAGTTCTTCGGGCTATTACAATCTAGAAGCAATATAGTTAGTGGAGTTGCTGTCATAAGTCTTATATCAACACTGTAAATTTACTCGTTATAGTGGATTTTGGCTGGTAGCCTAGATACTCGAAGTGGTTTTTTACTAGCACGAGTTTTCCACTTCGTTAACAAAATTATTGGTGTTGATTTTGTTTTCATGCTTACCTGATTTTATAATTGTTAGACTTAAGGGTGTTTGGTATTTTTGGTTATCCATAGAAACGATAATTATGACTCATTTTAAATTATTGTGTTTAATTTCGCATAAGGTCAGAACCTTAGACTAAATTCAAATTTTCAATTGGTATCAGAGCCTGACAACGATCTTTGACCGTAAACTATGGATATAAGCCAATCATTGAATTATCCTCATTTCTTTGGTGGAACTGATTACTCTCATTAGAAGGTTTTCATAATAATATTCCTCAAATCCTTAGATGACAGGTTGTGGATGTCAGTAGAATATGGGTGGAAACCTCTAATTGTCACCGTTGATGGGGTCTCTTCCAGTAAAGATAAACTAACTTGGACAAGAAAGGAGTTTAAATCAAGCAATAGGAAAAACTTGGCTATTAATTCCATTCATGCTGTTGTTTGCTCCGCTGGTTTTAAGAGAATATCATTGTGTGAGAAAGCCAATGATGCATGGGAAATCCTTCAGAAAGCAAATGAGGGCACATTCTCAGTTAAAAATAATAGATCCAAGAGCTTGCTACTAGGTTTTAAGTTGCTAGGATGAAAGATGAAAAGTCCTTTGCTGAATTTTATCCTGAGACTAATGATATTATTAACTCCAGCTTTAACCCAGATGAGACTATTTCTACAAATAGAATAGTTAGGAAAATCCTTAGATCCTTACCTGAACAGTTTTTACCGAAGATCATTGTCATCGAGGAAAGTAATGACGTAAATTACTTTAAATTAGATGATCTCGTAGGAAAACTTCAGGTTTATGAGACACAACTTTTTGAATATATAAAGTCCAAGAACATAGCGATAAAAACTACTAAGGAAGTTACCTATGATTAATCCAATGATAATGTTACTTTACAAATGCTGATATGGCTATGTTTGTGAAGAAGTTCAAGAAATTTCTTAAGTTCAAAAGAATGTTTGTGGCTCTGATAGGGATAGGGAGGACAAACCTAGAGAGAGTGATCGTAGTAGGAGAGAGTCTAGAGAGGAAAATGGTAGGAAACATTGTACTATCCAATGCCATGAATGTGAATGGTATGGGCATATTAGGTCTAAATACCCTACATACCTAAAGTCTAAAGGTAAGAAAGTTATGGTAGCATCACTTAGTGATTTAGAAGGTGGTTATACTTTTGATGAGTGTCCTAATGAGCAAAACAATTTCATTGCTTTTAGAGCTAGTATGGTAGGTGAGAGAGAGGATAACGTTAGTGATGTGGATGTTGGTTCAAAATTCTCTCTTAATGACTCTGTAAATGAGGATGGTCTTCAGGTAGCATATATTGAACTGTTTAATGCAAGCCTCACTATCAAGAAAACAAACATTGAGGTCAGTAAGAGGCTGAAGGAAACTGAGCTAGACAAGAATGAAGTTCATCCTAAGCTTGAGCAAAGCCTTTTAGTTATTGATGACCTTGAGGAGAGGATTAAAAGATTAATTGATAAGGTCAAATTATTAGAAGCTTAAATTGAATGTGCTAGAACACAGTTGTTTGTATTTTCTAGTGAGACTAAAAGGCTAGACCATATGTTGGGGATTGGTATGCCTCCTTACGAGAAAAAAAGGATTAGGCTTCATTGAGTCTAGTTGTGACAAGACATCAACTTCTAAAACTGTGTTGTCACTGCTCAGTCCAAGGTTGGACATGTTAAACGGACTCCTCCACGTGACTTAGGTAAGAAACTTATTGACCGTAGTTATGTGTACCCTCATGTTATTCCTCGTCTTATGATACAACCTCGATCTAGAGGTGTGATGGGTAAACCTCACTCTCGTTTGAGGTTTGTGCTTGTTTACCATAACTGTGGAAAGTCATGACATATTAGGCCAAAGTGCTTCATTTTGCACAAACAAAAGAAAAAGCCTAAGAGCGTTTCCACTATGTTTGATACTTCAAATCTAGCTTTTCAAGTTTCTGCACTAGCTAAAGAAACTCAACTTATTAGTGAGAAACTTTCACTGCTAACTAGGAGTTCTCAAGTAATGGAGACTACATCATGAGAGTGCACTTCAGTGTATTTCTTCTTAATTGTTTCATTCATGTTTTCCCATTGCATGTGTGTGTGCGTGTGTTTTATGTTTCTGCACGACTGCATGTTTTTATTTTCACTGCATATGGGTGTGTATGTGTTGAATTTTTCTAAGGTCCCAAGATCAAATCAAGACATAAAAACATGCATGAATACATCAACGGAGGTAGCGGAATACTCACATTGATCGGTTATGTCGAATTGAAGACGAATCAAGCCCAAAAACGCACTGCCTTTGTGCGCCCACTGCAGCAGCCCATGCTCACTGTCTTGGCAGTTTCGGGTCTCAAAACGAAGCTCCAAACTCCGTCGGATGAGTCCCGCCTCATGGGTGAACCTCCCTACCACCTTCGCAAGACTCGTAGTGTGCTAGCACTTGCGGTTTTCACCATGAAAACCCAACCCTTGCTTCCTTTAGTGTCACGTTTTTCTGGTTCAAAACCAGTCCCAAAATTCTGTTTTGGGAGTGAGAGAAGAGAGCAAAATGAGAGAGTTGTTAATTAAATTTTGTTACCAAAAATCAATTTATATTTATGCCATAATATTTATTAAATTAATAATAAACTTATGACACTAAACATGCAATGGCTTAGAGTGTCAAACACTAAAACTCCATGCAAAGCCATTGAGTGTATTGTACACTATCACCATGCAATGCATTAGAATTAAATAATGCATAAAATGACATGTGTCATGTGGGCCCCACACGTTTCCAAATGAAAGTGGGCCCACGTGCACTCACGCGTTCGGTTCGATATTTCCGAAATACCGAGCTTACGTCGCGACGTTAATTAAATCGAATAATTGCAGCTAGCGAAATTATTATTTACGTCGCTAACGAATTAATTCTAAATTAACTCGTTTACCCGAATTAAAATCTAATTTTAATTCCGCGTCGAAATCTAATTTCATTAATATATCGAATATATTAATTCATCGATTAATTCCAAATTAATCGTTCTCTCTCTTTAGACGACATTTTATCCCGGATAAAATATCTCCGTTATTAATCCTAGATTAATTTTCTCTCTCTTCTGTATAATCCCAGATTATTCAAGAGTGCGAGTTGTGCGTCATCGGTGGATTATCGGGAAGCGACCCATGAGATCTCCAGATAATCTGGCAGTAAATTCGGTCGTCGGAGTATCCGAATCACGTACGTACCAAGTACTACGTTCTACCGATTTACGAGACAAGGTCGACTCCTAGCAAAGCACCAAGTCTTCCCAAGTTCTCCGGACATATTCATCAAAGAATATCAAAGATCTGTATCAAGCGTAGTATACAATTGTATTGTGCATATCGGTCCAGTATCGGATAGTCACGTGCTAGGGCTGGGGCTGGATAAGTGTCTGCCCCATCCGAAACACATATCGGATGTCTGGTAACTAGTCTCTATAATCGGATATTCATGACCTGGTCATAATATCACGATTGGATGCGCATCACTTAAGAGCACTAATACCGTATCCTGCGTGACATCATCTCCACTATGACTGGAGTGATACTTCCGTCTCGACATCACATCCAAAACACTACGACTCTCTGATAAACCCAGAAGTGGTGTACGCAGAACCGGTTAAAGCCCTGTACCACCAAGACCAAAGTCTATCGATTATCGTAAGTATTAGCGATGTAAGTCTCAGGTTAAGACTATACACACCTACCTTGAATTCGGCCTCCCATAGACACATAGTCATAATACCAATGGGATTCCGAAGGGTCTATCCAGAGCGAAGCTGTTTCCCGTACCATCGGTGAAACACGACCTCCTATCGCACTTGCACAAGTATCCAATACTTATATATATGAGAACTATGCCGTTGTGCCCTCACAACGCGCACAAGTGCAATACTAGCCTATTCCGCATTATCGATGTCCAGTCTCGATAATACTACGGCTAGGGATATTTAATGATTAATCCTTCGTGGACTGATACTGTCTCATATCATCTCAATCCAGGAACTAATCATAAGGACCTCTCTTCATTTATATATCTATGGTGATCTAATCACAAATGACGAGAGTGCAATTTCCTTGTTACATAGTTAATTTGCTACAACAACACAATGATCTGTGCAAATAGTGACGCTATGGGTCATTTTGTCCAACAATCTCCCACTTGGCACATAGCCAGTCACTCAAGTGTCCCACA
The DNA here is from genome assembly GCA_019454045.1 of Zanthoxylum bungeanum. NCBI lineage: Eukaryota > Viridiplantae > Streptophyta > Magnoliopsida > Sapindales > Rutaceae > Zanthoxylum > Zanthoxylum bungeanum. The sequence goes on along the minus strand of SKCR01033669.1, from coordinate 2,453 downwards.
CCCGAACTATGTACTGTTCGCTCAAATTGCTGAGGAAAAGTTTTCGTCAGCGGATTTGTTCGATTATCGTTTGACGCGATTTATACGATCATCACATCGCCACGATGTATGATCCGAACGAATCAGATGATATAGAAGTATATATCTGGATCGTCGATGAGACCTTTAATTCCTTAGCTTGTGCTAACGCCTAGCTCAGCTGCTAACAGAACTATATCTAATCTAATTAGATTTACTTTCGACCCAAAAGACTTCTATTGCTGCCTCAGCTGCAGCAATAATCCGCATTTGTTGTTTATTCGGCAACAGTTATCTTGCTTGGAAGATTTCCAGCTCACTGTCCCGGTGTTCAAACTTTATAGTACCGTAGTATTTAATCGTTTGGAAACTTGCTGCAGTGATCCCAGTCACTTCAAGTTCTCCTTCTCCATAGTTAAAGATAGCATCTTTAGTTCTCAGATACTAACAGATGTTCTTAACTTCAATCCAGTGACTATCACTTGGATTGACCCGATTGTGACTCCATATGCTCGAAGCGTATGAGACACCAATACAAGTACATTTTAAATGTACAATTTCCCAGAGAGTGTTAACAACTCCAAATCTATCCCGGTAGATTTTTATTCCTTGAATAAAGGTTGTTACTCCCCAGAATTCTACGGAGAATTTCTATTGAAAGAATATCTATGAAAACCAAGCTTTCACCAATTTTTTTTTTTTTATGGGAATTTCACTGTCAGTGCGCTCTCCCACTAACCTCCTTATATACACAAGAATTATTTAGTTTTGAATCAAATCATAAACCATTATGATTATTTCAAAACGACAGTTCCAAGAACCTTATGCTTGCATCAATCCAAACATGGATCGAATAACCCGCAAACCTTGTTTGTCGGTTATATAAAATCGTCAGGATGTTGTAAATATCCTCCAAAAGGTTTCCTTTTCAGGAAAGCGATTTTGATCTGTAACTGACAAATTTCATAAATGAAATACGCAGTTATCAACAAGCATTTTCAAAATGGATTTACCATGGCAACAGGTAAAAGGTTGAACCGTTATTAACACAATGTTGATAACGATACCTTTCCGTCAAAAGCCTAGCTTTGTACGTTGGTATGTTGCCATCCATGTATGTCTTCCTTGAAGACGTTAAATGTACCATAGGCACAATGCCTTGTGGTACAACAACTAGTATCCAAAATAGTTGTTATACATGGAATCCATTTCGGATTCATGGCACTTTGCCATAACAGAGAGTCGATACCTGTATCACTTCCTCAAAACGTAGTCGGATGGTACACCTCCATAAGATTGACATCATTATGGGGTGAGATCAGAACCCATACCCTAGGTTGTTTTCTGACTCTATCCGATTTACGAAGTTCTTGTGTATTTGAAGATTAATGGTATAGTTTCATCATAGATGAACTATTTGTGTTCCATTAAGGACTTCGTACCTTGAACAGTATTACTCCGATTTTCATCGAGTATCACTATCCTCCCACTGACCACTGCATATCGGTATTCCTCTCAGGAAAACCGCATGGTGAGCAACAATTACATTGTTCTCATGTGGGATCAAGTGTTGGTTAATTCTAAGGTCCCAAGATCAAATCAATACATGAAATAATGTGTGAACACACCAACGAGGTAGCGGAATACTCACATTGATCGGTTGAGTCGATTTTGAGACGAATGAAGGCCAAAAACGCACTGCCGTGCTCACCCCACTGCAACACCACTGTCCCGCAAAACAGAAAATGGAGTGAGAAAGGGAGCTCCTAGCTCCGTGGATGGATCCCGTCTCATGGTCGAACCTCCCTACCACCTTCGCAAGACTCGTAGTGTGCTAGCACTTGCGGTTTTCACCATGAAAACCCAACTCTTGGCTTCCCTTGCTCCCGATTTTGTGATGAAAAACAGTGAGCAAGTTTGCCCCATTTGGGCGTGAGAGAAGAGAGCATTTTGAGAGAGAAAAATGTGTTTTGTCAATTAAAATGATTTACCAAAAATCAATTTATATTTATGCCATAATTTTCATTAAATAAATAATAAAATTATGACACATAACATGCAATGGTTTAGAGTGTCAAACACTCAATTTCCATGCAATGACATTGAGTGCAATGTCACAATCTACATGCAATGCATTAGAATGACATGTGTCATGTGGGCCCCACACGTTTCCAAATGAAAGTGGGCCCACGTGCACTCACGCACGTTCGGGTTCGATATTTCCGAAATACCGAGCTTACGTCGCGACGTTAATTCAATCGAATTTAAATAAATAATTGCACCTAGCGAAATTATTATTTACGTCGCTAACGAATTAATTCTAAATTAACTCGTTTGCCCGAATTAAAATCTGATTTCAATTCCGCGTCGAAATCTAATTTCGTCTAATATATCGAATATATTAATACATCGATTAATTCCGAATTAATCGTTCT
>SKCR01033668.1:0-104745 GCA_019454045.1 Zanthoxylum bungeanum | reverse complement strand
GGGCTTTTTGTAGGCACTATCGTGTATAAAAATTATATTTAAACTCTGTTCATTTTTTATTTTTTATTTTTAGGAATCTATTGGGGGAATACCTAAAATAAATCGGATTTAAATTTTAGTACGTGAATATTGTAAATTGGAGAAACATATCTAATATCTAATTGTTGTCAAAATTGCCATTGTATTTAATTATGTTCTAATTTTGAAAACAATAATAAAAACGAAAAGCTATGGTCACATCACATTGTGATATGATAAAGTTAAAACTAATTAATTGTCCACCATGGCACATTGCAATAATTTTCTATTAAATTTTAGCTCACAAGTATTGATTCTAAACCAAGCATTTTAAGGATGGAGGAAAAGAAAAAGGCAAGCCTTCTAAGAAACTTACAAGAGAACCAAATATTGCCACATGTTTGGGGAAATTAATAATTTCTCCTTGTGTACTTAATTAGAGTTTGCAAAAACCTCACATTTGGATAGAGATTTAGGATAAAAAAATTATCTCGAGTAAAAGTTTTTGGTTGAGATTTAAGATGAAAAATCATTTTAAATAAATATTCTAGTCGAGATGTAGGTGATTTTTCATCTTGAGTATAAATTCTGATCATGATTTAAGATGATTTTTCATAATGAATATAAAATTGGGTTGGAATTTAGGATGGAAAAATTTATCGGGGATTCTGGATGATTTTTTGTCCCGATTCTAAAAATCGATTGGGATTCAATACTAATTTTTATATCCTCAATCATAATCTGAACGGAATGGGACAAAATGTAATCAAGACATGATATCCTAATTATTATCTCTACTCTTAATATTAATAAAATGGTTTCTTATTTTTTAAAACAAATACCACAAATGAAAAAAACTATCGTCACGTGTAGATAGTCCACATTGGCAGATTGGAATAATTTCCTAGTAAATTATAGCCCACAACCACAAGGATTGATTGTTAAGCAAACCTTCTAAGAAACTTAATAGAATTATTGCTGTTATTTAGCATAGATAAGATAATTAACCAAACCCAAGGGTTCTAAGTGTTAAAGACCTTGAACTAAGTGGTTTTTCCTTATAGATTCAAGATTCGAATTCTATTAAATATATTTCTCTGAGATTATGTCTCATGATATAAAAAGTCAGCGATTTATCATAATCTATATTGGGAAACTTCTGAAGGTATGGATACGGATCTCCAATGATTAATTGAAGTGTGTGTAAACTGACCTGTATACCTTGATTACCTAAAAAACGATCACTAACCACCAAAATCAATTTTTTTTGTGTTTCTACTTTTATTATTATTCTCTTTTAGTAAAATAAATGTAAAATGATTCTAATCCAAACCAACTACTTCAACTGACACCAATTTCTTTTTGATGGGATCATATGGTTTTGGTGATCTCCTTTTTACCAATATCACATGCTTCATTTTTCCATCACAAGCCAAGCACTAACTCCCAAGTCCCAACCCTAACCACAATTCCACTATTTGGTTCTAAATTTATAGGCCCAAGGCTCATATTTAAATTTTTGTGTAATAAAATGTTATATGATTCTTGATCTTTACTGGAAGTTCCAATTTTATTAATTTTTTTTGTTTAGTTATTTTGTCACTATTTAAAGTGATCGACGTTAGTAGATGAATAATAAGACATTGAAAGACTTGTTTAGTTATTTTTAAATTTTTTTTTTTTAAATAAAGTCTAATTTTTTGCTATTTCCTTAAATTCCCAAAACTATTCTAAAATAATTACAGATTCACAGAGAAAGCAAAAAAATAAAATAAAATTATATACCCCATATAGGAATTCATATTTACATAGTCCTAAATATGCCGAGTCAAAATAAATCAACTATAAGATATAATTTTTTTCAATTTCAGATGTAAATTAAATGAAAAATTAATTAATAGATAATGAAATTTATTATCATATTTAAATAAAATGGTTTTGATTTGGTCACCTAAGAATCAAGTAGCTCACCCACAGTGCACGTGTCAGCATGCAATTGGAGATATCGCATTCGTTTTTATTTTTTTTTATTTTTTTTTATTTTTTTTCCAATCAAATCGTTATGAATGAATTTTAAAACTCGGACTAAAGTAAATTTAATACAAAGATTAGGGATACTAATGATATTATTCCACAACAGTAATTTACATTATCCTGTAGCGCGAGACACGCTATCATTGCTCATCTAACGGAGTTCGCGTGTTCCTGAAACCACTCCCCTTACAAAGTAAAAAGTTTAATCAATTATCAGGGAAAAAAATTATGAAATAAATAATTAAGTGAAGAAGAAGAAGAAGCCATTCTTTTCTAGCTCTTCAAAAGCGATAAATGTCGGCTCTTTCTCTTTTATTTTTATGAGTTTTATTACACTTTTGCCCAAAATAGATCACTCAATAAAGAGAGTTTTTCCATTTGTGTCAAACATGTCCTTGAACCAAATTACCAGTATGATTTGTACATTGACCATAAAGATGTAAATATATCGTGTCATGTCAATCCATCCAAAAATCTTAAATCTATTCCTATTATAGGTTTGTATCGTCTAATCTTTAAAATAGTCAATTTTTTTTTTCAAATCATTAAAAATTCAATCGTCAAACCATCATTTCCGGGCTTAAGCGGAGCAGATAAAATATCTGACTGTTTCAGACTATTATAAAAAACGCACTTATTGGATTCGAATTCAGGATCTCAATGTGAGATCATGAACCATACACCACTAAGCCACGTCTCTTGAGAACAAAATAGTCAAATCCATCATTGTTATTTGTTTGTGTTATGTTGTGTTACTCATATTTTCATGTTTATTTTTTTAAGGTCCATACTTAAAAAATTTCTCATGTTTCATATTTTGTGAGTGAAATTATTTTTCGATTATGAGAAATTTATAGTCAATGAAATATTGTTTTATGTTGTCTATCATGTTAATAGTCGTTGTCCTAATAGAATCTTGAGTTTTCATATTAAAATTTAAGTATTATCTTTAAATAGAGTTACTGTAGCTTATGATGTATGATTGGCTGATTTTTTTTTGTTTTTATGCAATTTACCATTCAAAAAATACATTGGACAATTTATTATTTTTTTATGCAATTTACTATTCAAAAAAAATTATTTTTTGTTATTTTAATAGTGGTGGTACTGGTGATGGATCTATTTGATACAAATGGACAAACTAGATCCTTATTTGTGAAACCAGTAAAACTGAGCGACCCATTGTAATTACTCCATTAATTAATTGTTTATATATATTGACGTTTACTTTATTTCCGCTCTCTTGATCCACTGATCCATTGTTTTCTCTCTCTTTCCGTCACATTTTCCCGAGAAAATTTCTCACTCACCGAAAACGAGATTTTCTCGGCGTAGGTTCTGTTTCTTTTGACTCTAATACCTTATGGAGTCGAATTTTTTCAATGAGGTACTTGAACTGTTCATTTTCTGTTTGGTTCCCGATAAAATTTTGAGATTATGAGATCTCTGTTATTTCAGATGCTAAGATAATGAACAAAACTCACATTAAGTAAGCCTAATTATTGTGTTTGTTTTTTTAGTCCTTTTCTTTCTTTTCTTTCCTTGCATTTTCTCGGCAACCAAACAGGAAATTAATTTTCTGTTATAGATTCTAAACGTGCAAATGTCAGCTTAACTAAGTCAAATTTAGGTGTTTTTTTCCCCGTAGTTGCTTTAATTTATTTTCTATTCTTTCATTTTCTTGATAACCAAACAGAAGCTAAGTTTTTGATTCTTTCAATTTTCTTGAACAAAAGTCAAGTTTTTTATGATAAAAATGTGAATAAATTGGATTTGAATATCAATCAGTGTTACACGCAATGCAGGACTTGATAAACTTCCGTCATTTTGTAATGCTGTAATGTCATATTTAATCTTGTATAATAAGCTTCTGAATTCACATGGATTTGTTTATTGATATTTCTGTTGCAGGTCGAAAAGTGATTGATTGATTTGCAAATTCGTGATTTGAGCAAATCTCAACGAATATATCTGTAAAAGATCAGGTTTTTACATTCCATATTTTGTTTGTTATTAGTTTTTGACCTTTTAGTGAAATTATGTGTTTTTGTTATCATTAATTTGATAATTACAATTATTTGATTGATTTGCATTAATATTTCTTGCAGTTAGTGGTATAAAAATGAGTTGGAATCCACATATTGAGGTTCATTACTATAACACCAGCTACCCTTATAACAGTGCTGGAAGCTTTATGGAATATTTTGAAGGTCTTACATATGAACATGTTAATTTCATTTTTGACGGTGCTTCGCATGTTCAGGTACCATTTATACGATAATCAGTTATATTAATAATCACTTATTAATATAACTGTTTTTATCGTTCGTTTGATCAAACATTTGCAAATTTTATCCTGTTAGTTGATAAGGGTTGTTCCATTTTCTTAATGTACTTGTGTAGGAATGGCTTGGGTCATTTCTATATTAACACGGCAGAGTCTGTTACTCTGTTTGAAGCATGCGCTTAAAATAATCATTGTTTAAAAAAATGTTTTTCTCATCTTACGTGCAGGAGAATGTTTACCCGTCAATGAATACAAGTTTTTATAAGTTCGGGTTATCTGAATACGGAAATAATTCATATTATGACTATGGTCATCCTTATGAGGTTAGCTATCATGAGCCACAAAATGATGTATACAGAAGGCCGTCAGAGATCACTTCAAGATTAAACAATGAGCAAACTGCAGCTGTTACTACAGTAAGGGAAAGAAATTCAAATACTACCGCACTTGAGAACCCCGTAGAATGTAAGTTGTGAGCTTCTTTTGGTGCTAACTTTAAGATAGGGTATTCTTTTTGCTTGTGCCTCTATTTTAGTCCCCGGAGCCTGTTAATATGTTGTAATTATATTTGAATGACGATGTTTAGGCTTTCACACAAATGTATCATATTAAACATGAAAAGATTTTAACTGAGTGTATGGATCACTGTATGAGGTAGTTTTCTCCAAATTGGTAGTCTGTCTATGCTTTCTGGAGATTTAAACTAACAATTTGTATGTGGAAACTGGAAAGGATGAAAGACGTAGACTGGGGTCCAGTCATGGGTCACAATTGCACAATCCAGGAAGGGAAAACCTCAAAACATGCTATTGCTGACTAAATCATGCTTAAAGGCTGGGCCAATTTTTTATGAGATTGATCGCTTTAGAACCTTCAACTCTAATTATAGCATTTTATGATTTTTCTCCCTCGTCGTTTTTTTTCTTTTGTTTTCCTCACTTCACAGATAGAATTCTTAAAGTCAAGAAGTGCAACTTAGAAAAATGTCAATTTTGACTTGCGCATGCATTTATTTGTTGTGCGTATAAGAATATCTCTCTGTCCTACAGATCTTTTGCTGACACATTGTAGTTTAATTGGACTTTGAAAGACATAGCAGCTTCTCAGAACTTGTTTCGCCCTTTCTTTTATCAGCAAATTGAGTATTTTTCTGTTAGTAAGAGGGATTGCTGGCAAAAAATCATTTGTCTGGCCAATTTGTTGTAATGGGAGTAATGTATTGCTGAGTTTATTTTGACTTAAGCTGTTTCCCCCTATTTGTTTGGTGATATTTTCCTATTTTTAAAATATTACCTTAGATGTCGACAACTTTTTCCTCAATAATTACCTTCTCTTTTCAGGTCCACGGAGACATCATAACTCTCATGATTATCAGGTATGTAGCATGTCAATGGTTTCGGTTGAAAGCAAGCTGTTGATGCATGAAGTGAATTTATAAACATCCTCCATTTTATAGCTTGAAGTCTCTTGCTTCTCTTTCTCACATATATACATGACATTTACAGACACACTCCCACATGTAGTGACATTTTCTTTCTTTTATCTCCTCCTTACCAGACTTTCGATGTTGATGTCAAAATGTTTTTAAAATGCAATCCTAGGTGCTTCTTTCGGTATCAGGAGAGGTTAGGCATTATAGACAAGCACTTTCTGACAAGCCCCTTTCTTCTTTGAGGTGCCCTCAGTAGAGTAGTATTTACTTCTTATGATATAATAAAATAATGAGTTATTTTTTATTGTTGATTTCGATGGCCACAATCCGCATAATAAAACAAAAGGTTCCACTGCAATCTAATATTACCTCATTAGATGACCTTTTGATTACTAATACCTCCTTAAGAATTTGGTGGGCAGTTTGGAATGGGGTTTTTCTAGTTGGGTAATTGTTTGGTGAAATAAGTTTGTTTTAATATTGGTCTTGGATATCCTTGGGATGATTAATGAATAATCATGCATTAGATCTGTTAATGAGCCTTCAAGTTTTTCTTCAGGTGGAAATCTACTTTATTCCCCATTATTAGTAAAATTTTAAGTTACAATAACCTATCCCCATATATCGGTATATGTCTTTCTGTTTCATGTAGGCTTGAGGACAGTTTTGCATCTCAACGTACCTCTTGGCATTGATTGCTATTACTACTGGTATTAAAAAGATAAATATGCCTCGAATCCGCTATTACTACTGGTAGTAAAAAGATAAATATGCCTCGAATCCTCAGTTTGATTTATTGCTTGTTTAGATTTTGGTGATATGCTATCCTAGCCCTAGGTCATTTTATGCTTTCTTTCTATTGTAAGTTATTTTAGTTAAAGAGATATTAATGCTGCTTGGTAGTAGATTGTATAGGTTGTGTAAATTAAATCCCTTCAATTCTCTGTGAACCATGCAGGTAGTTTGGCAAGACAATATTGATCCTGACAACATGACTTACGAGGTTAGAGGTTTCTCTCTTCTTTTTTCCCCTTGCAGCCTTGCTTACTGGTGACAATTTCTTATTTTCTAAACTTTCATTTCGATATTTTTCTTCTGATCATGATAACTTATCGCTGTCGCATCAAGAAATTTCATAATTGTTCACCATTGATATGGCTTTCCTGTTGTTCTGCAGCTAATAATCATCTGCCTTGCACAGAGCATCTTTTTATTCGTTGAATTAATATATTTTCTGTTATTATCCCAAGTTCATCTTAGCTGATTTAATCATTTATCTAGGAAATCACCTGGGCTTAATTTTTCATACCGAAGCCACTTATTGCCTCTCCGTTGGTCAAGCTGACCAGGTTATATACCCTGGATTGTTGCCGGAAAATGTTCTCTAGTTCATTGCATCCTGAATACTGTTAGCTAGATCCGTAGCTTATTGCTATCACGGTCAAAAGTGCTTATTAGGACATCAGTACTTACCTGCAATTAACGTGATCAGCTATATTATTTTAATTTATTTATCAATTTGGTTCTATATTTCCTAGTGTTTTAAAATTTCTTTACGTACTAGAGGTCTGTAATAATGTATTATACTTAGAGATGATTACTTATGGTAAATTATATAACATAATTAGCTGTTAATCATATGGCATTATGAACTGGACTTTATGCTGATTTGTCAATAGTCAATACTGATTTTGGTCATGGAAATGGAACAAAGCTTTGTTTTCCTTTATGTACATATTATCAATGTAGACTGATTCTCAAATTTTTTAAATTTTTGGTTCTGAATTGCAGTCGGTGGTTTATTGTTAAACTAACTGTCTCTGATGAGGGAGCTTGTGGTACCCTCTGAAAGTTGATTATTGAACTCTTTTGTTCATGTAAATTTAGTTTATTACTTTATTTGTGTTACGCCTATAAAGTGTGTTATGGATGGTTACTCATGACTAGATTTATCCTATGCAGGAATTACTTGAGTTAGGTGAGACAGTTGGGACTCAAAGTCGTGGTCTTTCCCAAGAACTCATAGCTCAACTGCCGACCTCGAAATACAAGTGTGGCTTCTTTGCAAGAAAAAAATCAAGACACGAGAGGTATTATTTGCTGTGATTTTCTTACTCTCTTGTTTGCATTTGTAGTATTTTTACTGGAATCTTATATATATATATTAAATAGCGATCCATCAAATTTGTAGGAATTGTTTGTTTCTTAATCAGTGAATAAGAAAAATGTTTTCAAAATTAATATGTCTGTAAGAAGGGTGTTGTAGGGAACATCGAGGGAAGCTTGTAGATGGTACATATTCTGGATAAAAAGGGTTGGACTGTTCAAGTGGTTTCTGTCATAATATTCTCCACTGGCTATGATGTGAGGCCACAGAAATCCTCTTTTTTTATATTAAATAATTGGATTGAACACTGACATCCATGGGAATTTTGAGATGATCTGACAGGCAGTTGTACAGATAATATATGCATAATTCTCCATTCTCTATGATCCTAAATATAATTGCGGTATTTTAGTAGACAGTTGATAATCTTGTTAGAAATTGATAGGTTCAATATTACTTGAGGAATAGAATTTGCGAAAGCTTATAATAAATTGCCCAGTCTGGCATTACTGTACTTGCTTTATTATTATTGTTGTCGCCACCGCCGCCGCCTGCCATGGATGATTGCATAATGGACACTGCATAACTTTTTGCCTCGTGGCTTTCAGGCTCAACATTAATCTAGATTGCTTCCATATAAGTTCATATGTTTCTAATTAATAATTATTATTTTTCTTACTGTTACTTGTCAAAGTATCTGACTATGTATGCATTGAAGTTTCGGTGCTGATGAACGGGAAAATGCATCATTCTTATTTTTATTTTGACCAAGTTCGCATATTTCATTTTTTTTTTTTATTTTAACTCTCTGCCACCTCATGTTGGAAATAGATGTGTGATCTGCCAAATGGAATACAAACGCGGTGACAGGCGCATGACACTACCATGTAAACATGTCTACCACGCTGGTTGTGGGACAAGATGGCTTAGCATCAACAAGGTAAGCGACTTGACGGTTTCAACTTTCAATCCAAACTCTTACTTGTCCTTATAGTCACTAACTGGGTTTGTACTTTCTCAGGCTTGCCCCATTTGTTACACTGAGGTGTTTGGTGATTCGTCAAAACATTCAGAAAATAATCACCGATGATGAACTTACCGTCATCTTTTTCTTGCTTTCTCAAGTTTGCATCATATAGAGACGTTTGTTTTTTTTTTCCTTTTTTTTTTTTTTTTTGGTTCACGTAGCAAAATTACATGAGCTTTTGTAATAAATGAAGAGTATGTGCTTCATACAAAATGGATTTGTCAGTTTTATCCCTACTCTGTGATTAACTTTCGGTGTTGTTTTGGTTATAGAATTTGAGATTTCATATAGGGCTTAGGATAGACGATGTATTAAAAATGATAAAACAGTGAATTAGGTCTGATGTTTGTTTATTAAATTGTTGATCAAGATGGTTGGGTTGACAAATTTAGTTTAGTGAAGTAGGTTTGTAATCTCAGTGTTTTATTTTCTTTATTTGTCAAGAACCCCAAAAAAAAAAAAAAAATCTTTTGCAATATTTGAAGATAGGTAGACTCGTCTAAGGTTCTAGTTCAGAACCAGAACCGAACCGGAATCTAACCGATTCGGTTAGGGTTCCTACCCAAGCTGAACCTGTTGGAACCGCTGGAATCGTTTGGTTCCAGCGGTAAGGTTTCGGTTGGAACCGATTTGAATTTATATAATATATATATATATATATATATATATATATATTTTAGATAAGAATTTTATTTGTAATTTAATATAATTATGTAATGTAATTTATTAATCTCAATTTTTTATTTTCAAAAAAAAAAAAACCGGATGGAACCGGAACCGAACGGTTCCGGTTCCGGTTCCACACAAAGTGGAACCGGAACCGAACCGCCGGCCGGGTCTAAAGATAGGCTTATTTGTGCAGTTTATTTTAGTAATGAACTTGGGCAATTATATGTTTAAATAATCGGATGTGGGTGTGCTATTTTAGTTGGTAAAATTAATTAGGTCCATACAAAATGAGTTTGGGGTTTGAATTTTGCTCAAATGGGTTGTGATGAGATTAGTTAAACAAAAATAAATAATAATTGGATGAATTTAACATTATACATTCTCCATAATTACTATACTTTTCAACTATATGATTTTTAATTTTATATTATACACACACATACACAACTATTAGCATAAAATATCTACATTTCGCTCATCAATATGTGAGTAGAATAATTGTTTTTTTTTTTTTTTTTTTTTTTTTGAAATCGTTGGAACCCCGCTACCAAACCACCCATTCTGGGCCGCGGCGCAGGTAAAACCCCCGACTGCCCTAGGCTTTTACAAGAAGTTGCACCCCTTGGATTCGAACCCAGAACCTCAAGGTGAGATTCTGGACCCTTCACCAAGCCACAACCCTTGGGGGCGAGTAGAATAATTGTTGCTAATGCCTTTCCGAATTGCTGTGTGTTTACTGTTTAGTAGACATCTTTCCCACATAATGTTATATGAAGGGCATGTCATATTAGTCCAGGTACAAAATTTTGTGAGTATATATTCCGGTTTAGCTTCCGTATTGAACTTAGTTTATGATTGATAATTATTGGATAAAAATTTATATATAATTGAATCTTAGCCGTCCGTCTATTATTATAAATACAAATATGGTAGATGATTATGTGAGTTCCATTTTTATTGGCATGTGTTCGTGACAAAATAAGTTCAATTGAGTTGTAATATGTCGTGAAGATCTTTGTGCAATTGGACTGGGTTTTGGCTGCTGTGCATCAGACATACGTTCGTGGTGCGTTCGTTGCAGTGTTCGAACGATTGGCGTTAGTGCTGCGTTCGTTTGTGGGTTCGAACGTGTGGCGTTAGTGGCACGTTCTCTATTGGGTTCGAACGAGAGCATTCCAGAGAGCAAACGTTCGAAGCACGTTCTTGTGGGGTTCGAACGAGATCATTCCAGAGAGCATCCGTTCGTTGTGCGTTCGATTGACGTTCGAACGAGTCTTCACAGAAAGGGCGCGTTCGTGTAGCGTTCTAGTAAGCGTTCGAACGCGACTGCGATCTGGACGCGTTTTTAGCCTGCAAAACCCTAGGTTTTCACCCTACCTATAAATATAACACTTAGCCGCCATTCCCCATTAGTTGAGAGAGCTGAAACACTTTTCCCTTGAGCCTAAATCTCACAAAGCTTTCAACTCTCTTTGATTCCACCATTGAAGACTTCATCATCTTCTTGTCTTCTCTATTAATGGTGAGAATCATTCTTTGATAAACCTTCAACACAACATAACCCAAAATCCCTAATCCTTTAGAGTTCTATAGGAGGAGTTTTGGTAGTCGGAGTTCCGGCGTTCAGAGGTGATACAATACTCAGAGACTTCAGAGGTTCTGAAGAAAACCGTGGGTCGCGGGCTTGAGGAGTTGCCTTGAGTTCTTGCAGTATAGAGGTTCTTGAGTCGGTGGAGTTGCCACCATAGGTCTTGACCATCGCTGTAAGTTTTTCTCGATATAGTGGATTCGGGTGGTAGCCTATACCCGGAGTGGTTTTTTACTCGGAAGAGTTTTCCACTTCGTCACCAAAATCATTGTGTTGAATTTTGTGTGATTGATTATTTTTTGCTGCTTTAATTATTGTTATTGTTTTTACATTTGCAGCTTATTATTTTAGTTGGTTGATTTGTTAAATTGCCTGTTGCAATTCCATAGTAGCAGTAACAGGACTTGTCCTGCTTATTGTCTGTAATTCCGCATAGGGTCAGAACTTGGATAACCCGAATTTTCAATTGGTATCAGAGCCTGAACTCGATCCTTGACCCATTAGCTATGGAGCGTAGTCAACCCTTAAATTGTCCGCCATTTTTTGATGGCACGGAATATTTGCATTGGAAGGTTCGCATGAGAGCTTTCCTTAAGTCCTTAGATGAGAGGGTCTGGATGTCTGTTGAATACGGGTGGAAACCTCCCGTTGTTACTGTTGATGGGGTCACTTCCCCTAAAGATAAATTGACCTGGACCAAGGACGAATTTGATGCTAGCAATAGGAACAGCAAGGCTGTTAATGCCATACATGGTGCTGTGTGTTCTGCTGAGTTTAGGAGAATCTCAATGTGTGAGATAGCCAAGGATGCTTGGGACATCCTGCAGACTGTGCATGAGGGCACATTGTCTGTTAAAAATAATAGACTCCAGGATTTAGCCACTAGGTTTGAGGTCGCCAAAATGAAAGATGATGAGACCTTTGATCAATTTTATGCTGAGATTAACGATATCGTTAACTCAAGCTTTAACCTAGGTGAGACTATTCCTACCAATAGGATAGTTAGAAAAATCCTTAGATCTCTTCCTGATAAATTCCTACCCAAGATTACTGCCATCGAGGAAAGTAATGATCTCGATAAGCTTTGATTTAGATGAACTCGTAGGAAAGCTGCAGGTTTATGAGAAAAAGCTTCCTGGTTTTAGAGAGCCAAAAACGTTTGCGATGAAAATCGCTGCTAAGGAAGTTGTGCATGATTCGTCTGGTGATGATGATGATACCATCACGGATCGTGATTTGGCCTTGTTTGCAAAGAAGTTTAAGAAATTTCTTAAACTTAAGAAAAGTGGCCATAGCAGTAATAGAGATAGAGAGGTTATGCCTAGAGAGAGTAGGCATAGCAGAAAAGAGTCTAGAGAGGATATGAGTAGTAGATCCCATGATGTCCAATGCCATGAGTGTGAAGGCTATGGGCATATTCGACCAGAGTGCCCTACATACCTTAGGGCTAAAGGCAAGAAAGCCATGGCAGCATCTCTTAGTGATTCAGAAGGTGGTTATTCTTCTGATGAGTCTCCTAAAGGCAAGAAAAATTTTATTGCCTTTACTGCTAGTGTGACTGGTGAGAGAGAGATTGTGGTTAATGATGATGATTCAGAAGTCTCTCTTGATGAGTCTGTAGATGAGGAAAGTCTTCAGGTAGCTTATGTTGAACTGTTTAATGAGAGTTTAGCTATTAAGAAGACTAATATAGAGGTCAATAAAAGGCTGAAAGCTGTTGAGCTAGAAAAGAATGAAGCTCAAGCCAAATTTGAGCAAAGCCTTTTGATGGTAGATGACCTGGAGGAGAGAGAAAAGAGGTCTAATTAATAGGGTCCAAATATTAGAAACTGAACTTGAAGATACTAGAACCCAATTGTCTGTATTTTCTAGTGAGAATAAAAATGTGGACCGTATGTTAGGAATTATTTCTGAGCCTAACTGTGATAAGGCTTCTTCTTCCAAAGCTGTGCCTGTAGCAGCTAAACGTGACTTAGGCAAAAAGCCTGTTGTGTGTAGTCATGTGATTCCTCCGTTTGTTCCTCGTCCTGTGACCCAACCTCGTTCTAGAGGTGTTATGGGAAAACCTCGCTCTCATCCGAGGTTTGTGCCTGTGTGCCACCACTGTGGCAAGGCTGGACATATTAGGCCTAAGTGCTTCATGTTGCACAAGCAAAAGAGAAGGCCTAAGAGTGTGTCTCCTAGATTTGATTCGTCAAATCTAATGTCTCAAGTTTCTGCACTAACCAAACAAGCACTATTTCTTAGTGAGAAACTTCTTTGTTGTCTGGGAACTCTAGTGTGGAAGTGGTTCCTAGAAAAGTTTGGGTGAGGAAGCAAGATGAATTCCCATCTTCCTCTGCATGTCCTGATGGACATTATGAGAGTGCACTTCGGTGTAACTCTGCTTAAATGATGCACTTTTATCTTCCCATTGCATGTGTGTGTGCGTGTGTTTTATGTTTTTACACGTTTGTTGTTTTCACAGCATATGGGTGTGTGTGTGTCTTGTTTTTGTTATATATCCCTTGGTATATAGGATGGAAACCCGGACATAAATTTCATAGCCGATTCCGAATGGACGGTAGTATGATCTGCACTCGGGGATACAACTCCACGTATCATTGGATGTTTTGCAAGCTTGTGTTTTTGTCTTTATTTTATTGTGTCTTAAAACTGAAAAATCAAAAAAAAAAAATTATATATTTTGAAAAAGACCAAAAATATTTTTATGGCTTGTTTAGAGCATGAATAGCATGTGCATGTGATCCTGGTATGTAGGATATATGATTATGCATGTATGATATGCTGTTATTTTTCTTGATGCTCTATATACATGAGTGTGTGTGATAAAAACCTTTGGTATATCCTGTGCTTGCACCTTCACATACACGTTTTTTTTTGTCAAGGCTTGGTCGCATGTATGAGTTTTTGGAATGGCAATCTAATCTCTCCATGCTTTGTTTGCTTAATAGTGTGACCTTTGACTAGATGACCTTGCTATCCCCTTGTAAAAGTAAAAAGAAATAATTTAAAAAGAAAAATAGAAAAATGAGACTCAAGTGCAAAAGAGCCAAAATGGCCATATTCAAAAGATAAGGGCAAAAACCCTTCACTCGAAAGAGTTGTTAAAAATGAGCTCATGATATTTCTGGGGTAAATATATAGCATGCAACCATGTTGCTTATTTTCAGGTCCTAGTGGTGCTGGGTTTGAACACTCATTTTGTGGACTTGGTTTGTTTAGAGATGGATTTCTTTGGCTGTGTCCAGCTCATAAAATAAGGTCTTAAGCCTTGATTCGTTATGCACTTTATTTTCCACGCAAGTGCTTTATATGCTTTGGTGTTTATGTCATATGCATAAGTGTTGTATTTAGCCACTTTTAAAATGATGCATATTGTTTCATGTCATAAACAGCTGAATACTGACTGGGTATCATTGTATCAGCTTGAAATGCTGTTTCAGTCAGTTTTTGACAGGATTTTTATTTATCTCAGTATGTGCTTGTGTGTGCTTCATGTTATTGCATACCAATTTTTTTTCTTTCCTGTGCACTTTCTGAGTTGTGGTTTACTTCCCGTATGTGATTTTGCTAATTTTGTTTGTACCTGTAGTTGTGAGGGGGAGTAATTCCTGTTTGTTTATGCTCTTGCATGTGTTTCTCCTGTTCTCCTGTTATTTTTCCTGTTTCTTTTATCCTTTGTCATTTCGTGACAAAAAGGGGGAGATAGAGTAAGATATATATAAGGGGGAGAGCTTTAATATATAGGAGAGAGCCGTAGAATATCCTTTAGATATCTCCGTTTTAAGGGGAGTTAAGATTAAGGGGGAGAAGGATTTCTATTTGTACATGCATGAGATTTTACCTGCTTTATGTTTTACTTGATTATCCCAATGCTTTTCACGGTATATTGTTGTTTGTGGATGTTTCAGGTAGCAGGTATGTTGCTGAGGTGGCATTATTTCAAGACTACTTTGTTAGGTGTTAGATCGAGTCCATTTGTAATAAGTCACTGTTTTGATGGTTGACAGTTGACTATTTGCTTTTTGGGTCTATTACCGTAGTCTTTGTATTAGGTAGTATTTTGTCACGGAATGCCAAAGGGGGAGATTGTGAGTTCCATTTTTATTGGCATGTGTCCGTGACAAAATAAGTTCAATTGAGTTGTAATATGTCGTGAAGATCTTTGTGCAATGGACTGGGTTTTGGCTGCTGTGCATCAGACATACGTTCGTGGTGCGTTCGTTGCAGTGTTCGAACGATTGGCGTTAGTGCTGCGTTCGTTTGTGGGTTCGAACGTGTGTGGCGTTAGTGGCACGTTCTCTATTGGGTTCGAACGAGAGCATTCCAGAGAGCAAACGTTCGAAGCACGTTCTTGTGGGGTTCGAACGAGATCATTCCAGAGAGCATCCGTTCGTTGTGCGTTCGATTGACGTTCGAACGAGTCTTCACAGAAAGGGCGCGTTCGTGTAGCGTTCTAGTAAGCGTTCGAACGCGACTGCGATCTGGACGCGTTTTTAGCCTGCAAAACCCTAGGTTTTCACCCTACCTATAAATATAACACTTAGCCGCCATTCCCCATTAGTTGAGAGAGCTGAAACACTTTTCCCTTGAGCCTAAATCACAAAGCTTTCAACTCTCTTTGATTCCACCATTGAAGACTTCATCATCTTCTTGTCTTCTCTATTAATGGTGAGAATCATTCTTTGATAAACCTTCAACACAACATAACCCAAAATCCCTAATCCTTTAGAGTTCTATAGGAGGAGTTTTGGTAGTCGGAGTTCCGGCGTTCAGAGGTGATACAATCTACTCAGAGACTTCAGAGGTTCTGAAGAAAACCGTGGGTCGCGGGCTTGAGGAGTTGCCTTGAGTTCTTGCAGTATAGAGGTCTTGAGTCGGTGGAGTTGCCACCATAGGTCTTGACCATCGCTGTAAGTTTTTCTCGATATAGTGGATTCGGGTGGTAGCCTATACCCGGAGTGGTTTTTTACTCGGAAGAGTTTTCCACTTCGTCACCAAAATCATTGTGTTGAATTTGTGTGGATTGATTATTTGCTGCTTTAATTATTGTTATTTTTTACATTTGCAGCTTATTATTTTAGTTGGTTGATTTGTTAAATTGCCTGTTGCAATTCCATAGTAGCAGTAACAGGACTTGTCCTGCTTATTGTCTGTTATTCCGCATAGGGTCAGAACTTAGGATAACCTCGAATTCTCAGATTATAAATGCAAATTGTGAAGTGCCAAAATACACTAAAAAAGCGCATAGTTTGTAAGATTGAAGGAACACTCTAACAACCATTAGCTAGCATCATAAACAAAAATAAATTTTAAACCAATTTGATTGCAAATTCTTTGGTCAGCAAAAAAAAACACCAGGGAAATATCTGGTTAACGAAATTTAAATTATTAAATATTTTTTATTTTTTCATTTTCTCACCATTTTTTTTTCTGAAAAGTGTGTGAATTTTTATTTTTTAAAGTAGAAAATTAATACATTTTTACAATGTTTCAGTGGAAAATGATGCACTTTTATATTTTTATAATATCGGATGAGAAATTGATTGATATTTAAAAATTATGTAATAATTTCGGACGTTAGCTATCTTTTAAACTAGAAAATTAATAATTTCCAAAAAAATGGGGTGGGGCTTAGTGGGAAACCATCAAAGCAAATAGTTGAAAAAACACAAACATGAAGTGTTAGAAGATTTGGTGACTATTTTTTTATGGCTCTAAGACAGGTTGTTATGTTCATTAAATTAATATACCCATGTCACCGATGATTAAGAAGATTAGTATAAATAGGGGCAGCAAGTATTGTTTTAACATCAAGTCACAAACACACAATTGTAAGAAATGGGAGCCTCGGGAGAGCCGAGGCAATGGCCTCTATGGGTTTCTTCATTGGCATTTTTGCTCATAGCCACTACGGCTGCTCATGAGCCTTACATTTATGCCTCTCCACCACCCCCACCTTACTATTACAAGTCACCGCCGCCGCCGGAATATTCTCCACCGCCACCTTATTATTATAAGTCACCACCACCCCCTAAAAAACTCACCTCCGCCACCTTACTACTATAAATCTCCACCACCACAAAAAAGTCTCCTCCACCGCCTTACTATTATTTGTCCCCACCACCACCACCGAAAAAATCGCCTCCGCCTCCTTACTACTATAAATCTCCACCACCGCCTAAGAAGTCTCCCCCCACCTCCTTATTATTACAAGTCTCACCACCACAAAAAAATCCCCACCTCCACCTTACTACTATAAATCACCACCACCGCCAAAGAAGTCTCCTCCACCCCCTACTATTACCATTCTCCTCCACCACCAAAGAAGTCTCCACCACCACCTTATTATTACTTGTCTCCTCCCCCACCAAAGAAGTCTCCCCCACCCCCTTACTATTATAATTCACCGCCCCGCCAAAAGAAGTCTCCTCCACCCCCTTACTACTATAAATCACCGCCACCACCCGAAGAAGTCTCCTCCACCACCTTACTATTACCACTCTCCACCACCCCAAAGAAGTCTCCTCCACCCCCATACTACTACAAGTCACCACCACCGCCAATGCATTCTCCCCCACCACCTTACTATTACAAGTCACCACCACCTCAGGTAAAATCTCCAGCCCCACCATATTATTATAAATCTCCACCACCTCCGGTAAAATCTCCACCCCCACCATATTACTATAAATCTCCACCACCTCCGGCTTCATCACCCCCACCACCACCATACTACTATAAATCTCCACCGCCACCATCTCCATCTCCCCCTCCTCCATATTACTACAAGTCTCCACCACCACCATTTCCATCACCTCCTCCACCTTATTACTACAAGTCGCCACCACCTCATTCACCATCACCACCACCTCCTTATTACTATAAATCGCCCCCTCCTCCCTCTCCATCTCCACCGCCACCATACTATTACAAGTCTCCTCCACCTCCTTCACCATCACCACCACCTCCCTACTATTATAAATCTCCACCTCCTCCCTCTCCATCTCCAGCCCCGCCATACTACTATAAGTCCCCACCACCTCCGTCTCCATCACCACCACCTCCTTATTATTATAAATCTCCACCTCCTCCCTCTCCATCTCCACCCCCACCATATTACTACAAGTCTCCTCCACCTCCATCACTATCACCACCACCTCCATATTATTATTACAAGTCTCCACCACCTCCCTTTCCATCTCCACCCCCACCTTACTACTATTTGTCCCCTCCACCTCCTAAAGGCTACTAAATATGCAGTCTTCTATTGAAACATATTTGAATTTTTATAAGAATAAGCAAGTTCATACTTTGTTCTCTTTCTGATTTTTTTTTCTGTACCAATGTTTTTGTGAATAAAAGGATTGGAAATTTTAAATCCATTTGTAAAAGCACTCATTTTCATTGTACCATTTATTTAAGCAATAATATCTTGTAATTTTAGATTTCATAAAAGTATGTTGATATGTTACTTTTCTTTCTGAATTTCAATTCCTTTCATACGCAAGAGGCTCCACCACTAATGAAAAGCAAACAAGTTAATTTAATAAAAGTGATGGTAGAAATTACAGGGTTCTAATTGAAATTAATCTTTGAAATTTTTATATTTTGGGCCCCTCGACTTAATTATACTTTATTTGACCTCCTAATGTTTGCAATTTCTTCATTCTTAACTTTCATATTGAATTAAAATCTTGATTCCGCTGTACCATTAGTTACTTAAACTGCGAAACATCTCAGCCTTAGAATAGTATAATGGGTTTAGAGTTTTATTAAAAAATATTTGTTTACATTTCCCTTAACATTCAAAGTTATTTATTTGTAAATATTTGAAATCCTAACCCTTCAACTTGCAGCGCCCACTTATGTTGGGGTGACGATTGTGACCAGAATTTAGAAGTTTTTGTATTATGATGTAAATGGATTCCTTAACTTTGTTTAATTTAGGGTTTGAGTGTAATAAATGAAGAAAATAATCATAATTTCTTTTAAAAAGAAACAGGTTGAATCTGATAATTAGTTTTTCTTGACCGGATTAGATTATTTTTTTGAAATATCAGAGAAACCCCACTTCATCCATAACGGGGTTATTGGACCCCGATATGGATGTGTAGGTACACCGGTGCTAACCCAGACTCTTACAAGTGTGTTATCCAGGGCTTAAACATGAGACCTTGAAGATAAAGTTACAAGCTCAAACTATTGGGCTGCGCCTATTGGGGGACATTGACCGGATTAGATACTCCAACACAAAGTGAAATTTTTGTCATATATTCAATGTCAATTCTGAACAAAATAACATTTAAATTTCATTTTTCTTGAACAAGCGACGCTAAAAGTAACAACATCTTGTATCGAATTTATTCGCAGCGTTGTATGTTAGTTTTAGCGTCGCCTATGAATTTAACGACGTTATATATAATACATTTACCGTCGTTTTTTTAGATGACGCTGAAATATCTGTAATAATAATAATAATTATTATTAAATTATTAATTAGCATCGTCTATTTTTGGCGACGCTAAAAATATTTTTAATTATAATTAATAATTATTATTAATTAGCGTCGCATATTTTTGGCAATGCTAAATTTATTACATTTTAGGCCTCTCGATTTAATTATATTTATTTGACCTCCTAATATTTGCAATTTCTTCTTTCTAACTCTCATATTGAACTAAAATTCTGATTCCGTCGTACCATTGATCATTTAAACTGCGAAACATCTCAGTCTTAGAGTAATATAATGGGTTTAGAGTTTTATTTAAAAAAAAAATGTGCCCTTCAACTTGCAGCGCTCACCTATGTAATTATTGGGGTGACGATTGTGACCAAAATTTTGAAGGTTTTATATTATGATACAAATGGATTCCTTAACTTCCTTTAATTTAGAGTTTGAGTGTAATATATGAAGAAAATACTTAGAATTTCCGTTAAAAAGAAAGAGGTTTAATCTGATAATTAGTTTTTATTGACTGGATTAGATACTCCTACATAAGTGAAATTTTTATAATATTTATGTTGTAAATTCTTCAAATATGGTTGGTTAAGATGGAGGAGGGACATGTCCCTTGGATGGTACCCTATAAGGACATGTCCTCCAATTGAGAAGCATGAAAGAGGTACAACCTTTTGGAGAGTTGCACCCCAACTCAAAGGGTGTCCTTAAGCACTACAAGAATTAGGGCTTTTAGCGTCCAAATATTTAGCGTCGAAAACATTATGCGACGCTATAAAGTTAGTTTTAGCGTCGAATATCAGTTTCGACGCTATATGATATTTTTAGCGACGAAATAAAACTTCGACGCATAATATTAATGTTATAGCGTCGAAACTATATTTCGACGCTAAAAACAGAACTTTAGCGTCGAATATTATTCGACGCTGGATAATTATATTATTGCAATAATTTTTGGTGCCAAATATTACACTTGTAGCTTCGAAACACGGAGTCGACGCCAAAACAAAAATATAATATAGCGTCGAACATATATCGTCGCTAAAGGTGTATGAAGTTTCCACCGGCAAATCCTTGACTCTTTCGTGTCTAAATTAAATTCGACGCTAAAAACGGCAACAATTAGAGTCGAATTTGAATATTCGACGCCCACAAAAAAATAACTTTTAGCGTCGAAAATATTTTCGACGCTAAAGAGTTATGAAGCTTCCCAACAGGTTCTTGATTCTTTCGCGTCTAAATTAAATCGACGCTACCTTTTTGATATTTAGCGTCGACAAAACGGTTTTTCGACGCTAAAACCGGAAACAATTAGCGTCGAATTTGATATTCGACGCCAAAAATAATACTTTTAGCGTCGAACAATTGTTCGACGCTAAAGAGTTATGAAGCTTCCACCGACAGATCCTTGATTCTTTCGCGTCTAAATAAATCCGACGACGCTAATTTTTTTATATATAGCGTCGAAAAAAAACGTTTCGACGCTAAAAAACGGAAAACATGTAGCGTCGAAAAAACCGTTTCGACGCTAAAACTTAAACAATTAGCGTCGAATACTCAATTCGACGCTAAAAAGTAGATTAAAATACAGAAGGTCACCACCCTTCTCCCCCTCTGTTTTTTCTCTCATTCTCTTCATTTTCATCCTCTGAAATCTGAGAATTTCTCCTCTACAGCCTCACATCTCTCCTAAAAATTTCAATGAAATTGTAATCAATTTCCGAAAAGGTAAATCTTCTTTCATATTTCTTTATTATTTTCAATTTTTATGATTATATATGTGTTTATATGCTGTTTGTTAGTGATTTATGATTATATATGTAGAGTAAGTATATTAATTAACAAAATAGAATTTTTCTGTAAACTATTAATTAATTTATCAACCAAATATATATATATATATTTATATATTTATTATATATATATATATATATATGCTTAAATTAAGTATTACTGAATTAGTAATGTTGATTACTGTAAAATGATATCTAATAATTATATTATTATATTTAGGTATTCTGCTGAAATGGATAGAAATTGGATGAGCTCTCTGGATAGATTGAGTGTTGAATATCGTAATGGAGTGTCTGAGTTTATGGAAGTCGCAAAGCAACACATTGATGCAGAAGGTCGTGTTCGTTGTCCATGTGCAAATTGTTTGATTAGGAAAAGGAAGCGGTTAGATGAAGTTCATAATCATTTATACATGCGAGGAATATCACCCACTTACCATACGTGGATTTATCACGTGCAGTGAGCTAGTCAGTATTTCTCAGTCACGGTTTCGGCGAAGGGAGCAGTAGTTACAATCAACCTGCAAACGATGATATCGCCGATATTTTGCATGACTTACAAGGTCCACAACTTGGTCATAGTGTTAGTGGCGACATGCCAGTGTTAAGTGGAAATGATCAAAATTATTTAGTGAACTACTTGATGAGGCAAAAAAAATTCCATTCGAAGGTGCTGGAATGTCGATCTTGAATATCGTTGTGAAATTATTACACATTAAAGTGATCAACAGAATGACCAACAAAAGTATCGATATGATGTTAGAGTTACTGGCCCAAATGTTACCGGTTGGAAGCGAATTGCCTAAGTCGTACTATGAGGCAAAGAAAATGTTGCGTGATCTGGGAATGGGGTATGAATCCATTCATGCTTGTAAGTTTGATTGTGTATTATTTCGTGCCGAGTATGAATCACTTGAACATTGTCCGATATGTGGTGAAAGTCGGTACAAAGTCCGTGGTATGGGGGAAGAAAGTGCCTCAAAAGATATTGCGATATTTCCCTTTAACGCCCAGGCTGCAGAGATTGTTCATGTCACGACACACAGCGACTGATATGATGTGGCATCATGAAAAAGAGGATCGGTGCGGAGGGCATACTTAGACATCCTGCGGACGGAACGAATGGAAGGAATTTGATGACATGTACCTCCGTTTCGCTGAGGACCCCCGTAATGTCAGGTTAGGTCTTGCCTCTGATGGTTTTAACCCATTTGGGAATATGTACAACTCTTATAGCATCTGGCCCGTTATTGTCATTCCATATAACTTACCTCCATGGAAATGTATGAAGGATCTGTTCATGTTTATGTCATTGCTTATCCCTGGTCCACGTTCACCTGGTAAAGATAAATATTTACTTGAGACCATTGATCGAGGAGTTACAAACATTATGGAATGTGGGTGTGCATACCTATGATGCAGCTTCAGAGCAGTATTTTCAGATGCATGCCGCATTATTATGGACCATTAATGATTTTTCCAGCCTATGGTTCATTATCTGGATGGAGCACTAAGGGATACATGGCATGTCCAGTTTTTGCGGATCATACACCTTCACAACGATTACGGAATAAAATCGGATACACGGGGCACATGAGATTTCTTGAGTCGAGTCATCCTTGGCGGAGGAGTAAATTATTTAACGGGCAACATGAACCTCAGAGTAAGCCCAGTCGATTGTCTGCATTTGACATACTTTGCCAACATCAATATCTCAAAGACAGCACACCAGGTAAACATCCTAATAATAGAGATAAAAATCGAAAACGGTTACCTGAAGAGTTGAATTGGACAGGAAAAAGTATTTTCTTTGAGTTAGAATATTGGGGGACTCTGAGTTTGCGACATAATTTGGATGTAATGCATATAGAGAAAAATATTTGTGAGAGTTTAGTGGGTACACTATTCAATATTCCGAGTAAGACAAAAGACACTGTAAATGCTAGATTGGACCTACAAGATCTTAGAATTCGCAGTGAATTGCATTTACAAGACTCCTCTCGAGGTTTTATTAAGCCTTCTGCTAGTTATGTGCTCAATCAATCGGAGAGAAAATCTTTCTGTGATTGGCTGAAAATGGTTAAATTCCCTGATAATTATGCATCCAATATTGGGCGTTGGGTCAGAGATGATACAATAACGGGATTAAAGAGTCACGATTGTCATGTGCTGCTCGAGATTCTCCTTCCTGTTGGCATTCGACCTTATCTCCCCCCGAATGTATGCGACGCCGTACTTGATCTATGTGGCTTCTTTAAACAATTGTGTCAGAGGACATTAAGCACATCTGTTATTGACGACCTTGAGCGAGGAATCGTGATAATCCTATGCAAGCTGGAGCGAATTTTGCCACCCGCTTTCTTTGATGTCATGGTACATCTGGCTGTGCATTTACCGGATGAAGCTAGAAAGGGAGGTCCTGTCCATTACAGATGGATGTATCCCATTGAGAGGTACTATATATATATATATATACAGTTTTATATAAGAAAATTTGTAACCGTTTTTATGTGCATAGAATTTAGTGTTAATGCAAACTTGTTGTCATATCTGCAGAGCTTTGGGAGATTACAAACAATATGTCAAAAACAAGGCACGACCTGAAGGTTCAATAGCTGAAGCTGTTATAATAAATGAAGCAATAACATTTTGTTCGATGTACATGCAGAATATTGAAACTCATTTCAATCGTCGGCCACGAAACTATGATGGAGATGCAAGTAATAGCCAAGAGATCACAGTGTTCCGTCAAAATTACAGACCATTTGGGGAAGTAGGTGTCAAATTACTAACCCGTCAGAAAGTTTAACGTGCGCATTGGTTTATATTGAGTAATTGTGATGAACTGCAACCGTATTTAACGTAAGTTTTTCTGGTGCATCATTACTGAATTTTTTCCATACATTAACCGTGATAATTTATTGTAGGCAACATCTAACAATGCTACAAATTGCTGGTGACCATAATGTTGATGAAACCCACAAAAAAGAATTTCCTAAATGGTTTGAGACAACTGTAAGTTATAATATTTTATATTTATTTTGATCCTAACATTAGACATTTCAGTTTGTTATATTAACACATATATTTCATTGTCAGATTATTAATCAAGTGGAAAATGGTCAATTGGACTCGCAATCCTCGTTGGTTTCTTTGGCTTATGGGCCTCAAATGCAGGCGTATGAGTACAGTGGATGTATTGTCAACGGAGTTAGATTTCATACCGAACAGCGAGATGTTAATCATGTGACTCAAAATTCTGGAATTGTAGTCCAAGGAGAACACGGCTCAGATGTAATTGACTTCTACGACGTATTGCAATCGGTCATTGAGTTCATATATCGACCCAGACGACATACTGTGCTATTCCAATGTAAGTGGTTTGACACTAATGCCAGAAAGAGGAGAATTCAAGTTAGTAATCATCTCACGTCAATTAATGTTCAACGTTGTTGGTACAAGAATGATCCATACATTTTTTGTACGCAAGCACGTTCAGTGATATATATACCTGATCCTAAGTTAGGAACTGGATGGATGGTGGTAGAAAAGTTACAACATAGGGCCATTTGGGACACGCAGGAGAAAGATAGAGTTGACATATCAGATGAAACACAAGAAGTCTCCGGCAATTTTGAAGTTCCTGAACAGATATTTGTTGGACCAACTGTCAACGTTCCTGAAAATATAACATTAACTCGATCTAGTACAGACGTTGAGCTAATTCCTCATTCTGAAGTGAGCGTTGAAGTAGCAAGTGAAGAACAATTTGACACTGAAGATGACTTCGATTCCAGTCACGAATCCTCAAATACCGACGATAATAGTGATTAATTATGAAGTTACAGTATTTTGTGATGGATGAATAATCTTATGGATTAATGTATGGTTGTTGATTTTAATTACTCTTTAGATATTGTTGAAATATTAACGTAATGATTAATAGTATAACTATGTTATGAATGAGTTTTTTGCTTCTGAGCGGAGGAAGAAGAGAAGCACTGGTTTTAGGGATGTAAAGGACATTTAGCGTCAAAATAATTGACTTTTAGCGTCGATTACTTCGACGCTAATTGTTAGGCGGGTTATTGAAAAATTAGGGTTTTTTTCCGGGAAATTTAATTTTTATGTAGCGTCGAAATACTCTAGTCGACGCTATATGTCTTACATATAGCGTCGCCAATTGTATTGCGACGCTATGTCTTTACTTTAGCGTCGAATATATTATTTCGACGCTAAATAAAAATTAAATTTCCCGGAAAAAAACCCTAATTTTTCAATAACCCGCCTAAACAATTAGCGTCGACTACTGCGACGCTAAAAGTCAATTATTTCGACGCTAAATGTCCTTTAAATCCCTAAAACCAGTGCTTCTCTTCTTCCTCGGCTCAGAAGCAAAAAACTGCAACCTCATTCTCCAACAGTGACGAACGAAGGAAATCAACAGGTAAGTCTCCTTTGTTGATTTAAAATTGTTTATGAGGATGAATTTGATGAATTTGATGAATTTGAGGATGAGTTTGATGATATTATTGATGAAATTGATGAATTATTTTTTGATGAAATTGATGATGATGATGATAGATGATAAATGATGATGATTTTTTGCAAGAACAGCAGCAAATGCTGCTGTTCGTCTTCAAAATCATCATCATCTTTGGTTAATATTTATATAATGTTAAGTTTGAATTTGTGCCCTCTTTGGTTAATTATAACTGTTTGATAAGTTTGAATTCCAGTGAGCTCACGTTCGTATGGCGTTCTCGAACGCGTTCGAACGGACCAATTCCAGTGAGCTCACGTTCGTATGCGTTCGTTCTCGAACGCGTTCGAACGGACCAATTCCAGTGAGCTCAATTCGTATGGCGTTCTTTAACGCGTTCGAACACCCACTTTTTGCCTTAGACGTTCGAACGCGTTAAAGAACGCCATACGAACGTGAGCTCACTGGAATTGGTCCGTTCGAACGCGTTCGAGAACGCTATACGAACGTGAGCTCACTGAAATTGGTCCGTTCGAACGCGTTAAAGAACGCCATATGAACGTGAGCTCACTGGAATTGGTCCGTTCGAACGCGTTAAAGAACGCCATACGAACGTGTGCATGAGAAGTCGTGTGATTGTGTGCTTCGTGGTTGGTTATATGTATCCCATTGAGTGTGTGACTGTGTGTATGTACGTGTATGATGGAACTCGTAGATTATATGGATAATGAATGCATATGTGAAATGAATGAATGAATTTGAAAACGAAAGTGAGCATTCGATGTTATAAGCGCTTTTGTTAAGTTGTATTGACTTGTATGGATATGTATGTATATGTATAAGAATTTTGGAATTTGATGACGCTAATGCGACGGGTTTTTGCAGATGGCACCGGGCAATCGCAAACGGGCTACCGTGACTCCATCTACATCAGCAAGGGCAACTGGCCTGGTGATTTCTCTGCTAGCACAGGTGAGTCCAGTACAGTGAAGGGTCGAGGACGCACCCGTGGCCTGGGGTTGGCTAAGTACGTTAAGGCTCACGGTCGTATCCGGATAGAGATATCAGATGATGGACACACTCAAGTCGGACAACATAATTCAGCGTTTAATACAGCCATAGGAGCTACAGCTCGATATGAAGCTCCCCAAAACTACGTATCTTGGAGAAAGATACGTGGGAGACGAAACTGAACCAGCTATTCCCTTCGCTACTTGTAAGTTTTCGATATGTTTGTTATTTAACATTTTTATTTTATACTTATTTTTACTCGAATTTTCATGTAGGAATGGTTCGACTTCGATCTGACCCAAGTGAATGTCCAACAATATATGACTAGCACATGGGGAAAAGTTATAAAGATTATAGAACAAAAGTCTTGAAACCAATATTCGACGAACATGGACCTTCAAATGCTCCACAACACAAACCTGATTTTATAGAGGAACAAGACTGGACATTCTTATGTGAGCTTTGGTCGAGCAAAAAACACGAGGTAAATTTTGAAATAAACGGAAATTTATAATTGTCTTTGTTTTCGGTACTTACAGTGTTCGTGAATACAGGAAATGTCACGCAAATGCGGAAAATCGAAGTCACTTGCGTTTTAACCATCGTGGAGGTTCGAAGCCATTTATCCAACATCGTGCCGAACATTCTGAGGTAAATATATCCTAACAGTAAAAATTTAAAGTAATTTTTTTACTATCTGGAATAATATTGAATTTATTTTATGTTTATAACAGAGTAGCACATGTGAGGTGCAATCATTTCCAGATTTTTTCCGTGTGACGCATTACAATGACAAGAATAAATGGATAAATGAAGAAGCCGAACGCTGCTATGTAAGTTTCAGTTTTTAAAATAAAATAATTAATATTATATATGTTAATTTTTTTTCTCAAATTCTAATATTAACTTATTTTTTGAAACAGAACGAAATGATGGAACTCCAACATCAAACTCAGGAGACAGGGACCGACCCCATACCAGAGGAGCAGCTGTCGCAATTGGTTTTCAAGAATCAGACAGCTTACAACGTTGGTCTTGGCACTCGTAAGAAGCCAACGTCATCTGCACGCAATAATGGTAATTCGGACAATGTCTCTCTTCGAGACGAGTTAGTCACCACCAAAGACGAGCTGCAGCAGACTAAGGAGAAGCTACAACAGGTCACGGTGGACCACGAGAAGAAGATGGAGCAGTTGGAACAGCAACTGCTGGCTTTCCGTCAGATGTTCGAGGCCTCAATGAGTCATGGTGCATCGGGCTCGAGCGTCCCCCCATCACAGTAGCAATTAATTTTATATTTGGTTTTGTATAAACATTTTGAACAAATAGATTTAATATAATATTTCTTTTTTCTAAAACAAATTTCAATATAATATTTCGTCATTAATTACTTTTTTTCAACTAAATTAATATTTTAGACCAAAAAATAAGTAAATTACTAATTTTTAAAAAAATAAATTTTTTACTTTTAGCGTCGAATATTTCGACGCTAATAGTATACAAAATGGCCGCTGTAAGCGTACATATATTTCTTTTTTAATATATGTTAGCGTCGACGAGTTTCGACGCTAAAGGTGACTTTGAGCGTCGAAAAATTTCGACGCTAATAGTAACAAACATGGTCGCTATAAGCTTACATATAATACTTTTTTAATATACTTTAGCGTCGACACCTTTCGACGCTAAAAGTTTGAATTTTTGCGTCGAATCGTCGCCAAATATACAATATAGCGTCGAACATTTTACTTTAGCGTCGAAATAAATTGAACGCAGAATACTGTTTTTTAGCGTCGCAGTTAATTATTTCGACGCTAAAAGTGGTTTTCGTCGACATTTTATCGTCCATTTTTTGCGTCTAATTTTTTCGACGCTAAATATCATTGCATCGAAATTGTCACTTATGGCGTCGAAACAATTCGACGCTAAATGGTCTAATTCTTGTAGTGAAGGCACCATTTCATGCCTTTATAAGGAAGGATCCATGTTCATTCTCAAAATCAGAAGGAAATCCGAATTTTATGAGTCACATTTTCATTTGTTTTGTAAGAGAGAATTCCACCATATTCCAAGTTCAAACATTTGTTAAAGAGTGCCCTCTTGAACAAGAATAATCCAAAGAATCATGGGAGAACGTTTGCCACATCGCATCCGTAGAGCACCGTGACAGAGGCTAATAAGTTCTTAAGGACAGAGAATCATCTCGACTTGGACGTTGTTTATCGGGTTTGTTTGGTTTTCAAAGTTTTAGGGTTTTGCATGTTAGTGTAGATCTAATTTGTGTTCTGTGTTTTGATTGTTTAAAGCATGTTAATTTTATGTTTAATGACACTAAACCACCAACATTCTTAAGAACTTATCAGTTTTAGTGTTGTTAGATAGAAATTCGTATGCTTAGATAAGAAAATTTGTGGAAAATATCGTATGTGCATGAAAAATATGTAAGGGCGTTCGAACACCCGAGGAACGCGAAGGTAAAAATCTGAAATTTTGTAAGAACGTTCGAACGCGTCTTCAAACGCAACTTGAATGCAAGCCTTCTGCCTAAGAACGTTTGAACGCGTCTTCAAACGCAAATCGAACGCAAACCCTTTGACTTAAAACGTTCGAACGCGTCCTAAACACAACACGAACGTAAACTTTCTGGAATACTTTGTTCGAACGCGTTTCCGGACGCTTGACCGGTGCGTAATCACATGCGTATAACGCAAGCGCACTTATCGTTCAAGTAGTATAAAAAGTATCGATCCCACGAGGACTTAAAACCTTTTGTTATCAATTTATAAAGTTAAATGTTTACAAGTATCTAATGGATTGATTGTTTGGTTGGGTGGTGACTTTAAAACTTAAAACAAGTAAATAAAATTGCTTGAAAATAGATTGAAGAAAATTCAAATTTATAAAACTATCCAGAGTTGTGAATCCTTCCAATATCTTTTTAAAAGATGAAGTGATTATTTTACGTTTGTGTAATATATTGGTTTATTAACTTGGAGCACAAAATTATGTAAAAGCCCATTCTGATGGTCAAATACAAATACCCAGAATAACTCAATTAATCATATTCTTATGTTAACCAAGTTATCTGAATTTATTAAGATTAAGTTCCAATTATGGCTACCCCCGCCCGACAGGTATATTCCTATCCTGTAAGGAAATCTATTAAAGGGTTATCTATCCTCAAGTAAGATCGTGGGCTATTGAGTCTAAGGTCTTTAACCTAAAATCTCTTTTCCAAGTTCATTTTAAGTTTACCAGTTCAATTTTATTAATGGCCAGTTAATAAAAAGCATTAAGATTAAGGCTCAATAAATAAACCTTTATATTACCCAAACTGTAATTTAAGCCCTTATAAACCGGTGATATTGGATTTCATCACAACCCCAGATAATTGGCTTAGTTACGACACATATTTACGGGTAGTAAAAATTTAAATAAAATAAAAGACATAAAGTAAATTGCTGAAAATTAAATACTGAAAAGTAAATAAAGTAAAAGTAAAAAGTAAATAAAGTAAAAGTAAAAAGTAAAAAGTAAATTACTGAAAGTAAATTGCTAAAAGTAAATTGTTGAAAAGTAAATTGCTGAAAGTAAATAAAGTAAAAGTACAATAAAAGAAAATGCTGGGGGTTAGAGGATCAACTTTTATTACTACTATTTTAAATATCTCCCTTAATATAATATATTAACTCTGCGTGATAATTACCAACCAGCCATATAGGTGGTATCCTGATTAAGTCAAATTAATAATTAATTACCAACCGACCAATGATGAGTGGTATTTATATCACTATTTCCCACTCATTTAATCTAATATTTTGTATAGTTTCTTGAGTTTTGTGAATGTTTTGATGTGTTTTGTGTTATTTTGTAGATAAATAAAGTTTGGAAAGCACTGGAGGCAATTTGAGGCAAAACCGGACAAAAATGTGTCAACAGGAATATTTTCGTCTCTTCCGCGTCGCGACGCTGGAACACTGCGCGCCGCGACGCCCAGCGTGCGCCGAATCTGCTAAAATGCGCCGTGTCCACAAATCAGAATCTGAGACAAGTTTGACTTTGCTAACGTGCGCCGTGCCACGTGTCACCATCACAACGGAGATGCTAAAATGCGCCGTGCCACGTGTCGAAATCTTATTGATCGGACGGCCACCGCCCCACGTGTCATCCTACGTGTCGCCACATCATCTTCCACATCAGCAGCCACGTCAGCAAGTCAACCGAGTCAACATGCCACGTCAATATCAGCCAATTACAGCGCGACACGTGGCGAAATCTTATTCGTCTGACGGCCGCCGCCCCACGTGTCGCCACGTCTCCATCCACATCATCACAGTGACGCAACCAATGACGTCATGAACAGTGACACGTCACCAATGACGTCAGCATAATAATTGAGTTTTAGCCGCCTTGACACGTGTCGCGTGTACAGTCAGCCGCCTTGCTACGTGTCACCTTCTCATTGTGCCACGTCGACGAATCCAGCGTCGCGACGCTGAACTGCTTGGCGTCGCGACGCGCGAACAGTGACCAAACAGTGAATTTTTTTTGCTATAAATAGGCCGCGAATTTTCAATTTTCATTACACCTTTTCTCACTCCTTCTATGTAATTAGGGAGTTTCTCTCTCTAGAATTTTCGTTTTTATTTTTTACTTTTTACTTTTGTAATAATTTTAATTACTGTTTGTAGTAATAATAATTTACTTTCTTTATTTTACAGTTTTTACTATTCACTATGCGGAGGTAACTTCCCTATGCTAAGGTGAAAGGTAATTATTTTACTATTGCTATTTAGATTAATCTCCCTTAAAAATGATTATTTACTGTTTAAAATACTGATTAATAAAGGGATACCGCTATATTGGTCGGTTGGTAAATTTATTTTCTGTTGGTTTGAACCTGATTAATCAAGGATACCGCCAGACTGGTCGGTTGGTAAATTTATTTTGGTACCGCCTTTATGGCTGGATTATGGACAAATATTACCACCTATATGGATGGTTGGACTTAATTTGATTTAATCAGAATACCGCCAGATTGGTCGGTTGGTAAAATATATTACAAGTTTATATATTATTTTACTGGGAGATATCTAAATAAGTAGTAGTAAAAGTAATTCCTTTTTACCTTAGAATTTTATTTTATTTTACTTTTAAGCTTTTACTTTACTGCAATTACTTTTCAGTACTGTTACTTTATGGTTTTTACTTTTAAGTTTTTACTAGCCCTAGCTATGTGTCATAACTAAGTTAGTATCTAGGGTTGTGATGAAATCCAATATCACGGGCTATAAGGGTTAGATTATAATTTGGGTAATATAAAGATTTATTTATTGAGTCTTAATCTAATGCTCTTTAATTAACTGGCCATTAATTAAATTGATTAGGTAAACTTAAAATGAACTAGACATAGGGATTTTAAGTTTAAGACCTTAGACTCAACAGCCCACGATCTTCCTTAAGGATAGATAACCCTTTCAATAGATTTCCTTACAGGATAGGAATATACCTGTCGGCGAGGGTAGCCATAATTGGAACTTAATCTTAATGAATCTAGGTAATTTGGTTGACATAGGCATATGGTTCAATTGGATTATACTAGGTATTTGTAATTGACCATCGGAAGAGGCTTTTACATAAATTGGTGTTCCAGGTTAATAAATCAATATTTTACCCAATTATAATATAACCACTTTATCTTTAAATAATATTGGAATAAATTACAACCCTGGATAGTTTTAATATTGAATTTTCTTAAAATCTACCTTCAAACAATTTTATTTTATTGTCTTTAAATTTAGAATCGTCGCTATTTCAAATCAGTTAAACAACCTGTTAGATACTAGTAATCATTTAACCTCATAAAATTAATAACTTAGGTATTAAGTCCTCGTGGGATCGATACTTTTTATACTACTTGAACGATACGTACGCTTGCGTTATACGTGTGTGTTTACGCCGGTCAAGTTTTTGGCGCCGTTGCCGGGGACTTATTTATCTTTTATTATTAGTTTAGGGGTTAGATACTTTTACTTGTATCTAATTTCTTTTTACTTATTGTTATTGTTTTCTTGTGTTTCAGGTTCTCAGAAACTTCATGAGACGAACCAGAAGCTTTGAACTACGACCGCTTGACCCAGAAATTGAAAGAACTATCAGACAGTTGAGAAGAGAAAGGCGAGAAGCCCAAGAAGCTTTAGTCAACATGGAACCTGAACCTTTGGAGGTTGCACCACCAATCCCATTCGAGACAGAACCATTCCGGTGGTTGACAGACTCATTTCATGTATTGTACTCCCTCCATTACCAGCAAATGCAGGTGACATCAAAACTTGCATTCAGATGATCAGCAGTCAGTACAGTTTGGAGGAAATGCAACTGAAGATCCTAATGCCCACATCAGCAACTTCCTGGAAGTTTGCGGTACTTTCAATTACAACCGAGAAGCTGAAGAAGCAATGAGACTGCGTGTATTCCCATACTCCTTGAAAGACAGAGCTAAAGCCTGGCTACATTCATTACCAGCAGAGTCTATCACAACATGGAATGCTTTAGCCACCAAATTTCTTGCAAAGTATTTTCCACCAGCCAGAACCGGAAAACTGAGGAATGACATCACATCCTTTGTGCAGCAAGATTCAGAATCTCTGTACGAAGCTTGGGAAAGGTACAAAGACTTACTCCGGAAATGTCCACACCATGAAATTCCAAAATGGCTTCAAGTCCAAATTTCTATAATGGACTTTCTGGAATAATGAGAACCACAATGATGCTGCTGCTGGAGGAGCCTTGATGGCAAAAGGAGAAGATCAAGCCTGGGACCTAATCGAAGAAATGGCCAACAACAATTCCTTGTGGCCAACAGAAAGGAGCATGATCAAAGAATTGCAGGAATATGAAGTTGGAGCAAACACAGCAGTGAATACCAGGCTGGATCAGATATGCAATGTCTAGAAACACTTAGCACGCAAGTTGTGAACATCACTGGATCCACAAGTTCACCATATGGAGGAGCACCAGAATCAAATCAACTAGAAGAAACGGTGAATTATGTCAACAATTTCAACAGGCAGGGGAACAATCCATATTCCAACACCTACAACCCAGGGTGGAGGAATCATCCTAATTTTTCATGGAGCAACAATTCAGGTACAGCAACAGCAGAACTATCCACCACCTGGATTCCAGCAACAGAACAAGGCCAAACGCAGGCAAATGAACCAGGAATAGCAGAAGTGCTGGCTCAGTTAAAAAAATACGATGCTATCTTTCAGAGCCAATCAGCTTCCATCAAAGCACTGGAGAATCAAATCGGACAACTGGCCAATGCTCAGAGTTACAGACCGCCAGGAACTCTTCCTAGCAACACTGAGCCAAATCCAAGGAACATAGGGAAGGAGCAATGTCATGCCATTATGTTAAAGAGTGGTACTGAAATCAACAAAGATGTTGGAGTCAAAACAGCTGCTGAGGAAGTTCCAAAAGATGCAGTTCCACAGATGGAGGAAAAAGAAGCAAAAGAAAAAGAAGCAAAGGAAAAAGTACCAGAACAGATCGCTCCACCACCACCTTTTCCTCAACGTCTTCAGAAAAGCAAATTGGACAAGCAATTTTCCCGGTTCCTGGAAATATTCAAAAAGCTGCATATCAACATTCCATTTGCAGAAGCCTTGGAACAAATGCCCAGTTATGTCAAATTCATGAAAGACATCCTTTCACGAAAACGGAGATTGGGAGATTACGAGACAGTAGCTTTGACAGAAGAATGCAGCGCCATCATTCAGAGGAAACTTCCCCCAAAGTTGAAAGATCCTGGCAGTTTCACTGTTCCTTGCGTCATAGGAGAACATAATTTCGGTAAGGCTTTATGTGATTTAGGTGCAAGTGTTAACTTAATGCCTTTTTCTATTTACAGGAAACTGCAAATCGAGAGAAACAATGCCTACCTCAGTCTCACTGCAACTTGCTGATCGAACGCTCGTATTTCCAAGAGGTGTAGTTGAGGATGTGCTGGTCAAGGTTGACAAATTCATTTTCCCAGCAGATTTTATTGTCCTTGACATGGAGGAAGACGCAGATGTGCCAATCATCCTTGGAGAGACCATTCCTGGCTACTGGTCGGACCATTATTGATGTACAGAAAGGAGAACTAACCATGAGGGTACAGGACCAAGAAGTAACATTCAATGTTTTCAAAGCCATAAATTTCCAGATGATGAAAAGAAGGAAGAATGTTTCAGACTTGATGTGATACACCATACCATCCAGAACTCTGACGCAAAACAAAGTTCTACCAACAAACCTAAGGCATGTCAATCGCCTGTGTAGAGACTGATGATAAAGAATTTGTGCAATCGAAAAGCCAAGTCTTGTCCTACAAGCAACAGAAGAGAAACAGTTCCACCAACTCAATGAATTGGAGGAATTTCACAATCAGCCTTTTAAAAATGGCATATTGTACAAAGAAAAGGCCAGGAAAAGACATGATGAGAAGTTAGTACGCATACAACTGGAACCAGGGCAGAAGGTATTGTTCAATAAAACAGGAGTGAAATTCTTCCCATGGAAGTCAAAAACAAGGTGGTCAGGTCCATTCCTAATCACTAAGGTTTTACCAGACAAAACCATTGAGATAAATGATCCTAATTCCCACAAAACTTTCAAGGTTAAAAACAAGCGTGTCAAGCACTACTGGGGAGAATCATTTGAGCGACAAAAAGAAAGTGTTACACTTTCAGATCCAGCATAAACGTTCGAGAAGTAACGTCTAGCTGACGACTTAAAACTTAGCGCTCGCAGGGAGGCAACCCATGCAATTTTTGTATATATTGTGATTTGGTGTGATTTAATTTTGTGTGTTTAGTTTTTGCAGATTAAGTCATTTCAAGATGGAAGAAGCTCTCGCAAATCTTCACAAGCAATTTCCTTCTCTCCCACAAAAATCTCTATTGAAAGTTTACAAAGCTCGCTTGGAACGAATGAGACTACTGACGATCCATGGTGTGCCCAATGATATTCGTTGGGTAATTGAAGCACGAATTCGATTGGCAGGTGAGTCTTCTGAATCTTTTATTTCACATCTGCCTGGTTTTGGAAGAAGCACCTATGCAAAGAAACGTAGAGCTAAACAAATGGGTGTTTGTTACAAATGTGCACGATGGAATTGCAACACTCGTTGTCGTTCTTTAGGAATGGTGTCTATTAATCGCGAAGACAAGATTGAATTCATTAGGGATGGCTTGAGTAAGGAGTCTTTAGATGATATATCTTCGACTCTTGAGACGCATCCCAGTGGACATGTTCACATAGCCTTTCGCAAATTACATACACAATTTCAAAAAGAAAGACAACAGTTAAGTCTCGGGAATCTGACTCAAAAAGACCCTGTTTGCCAATTTATAAGAAAATTGGATGGGAAGCTTGTCCCTGACGCATAGACGTCAATCAAGCCCGTTATTTGTAAATATTATATCTCTTTGTTTATCTTTTCCTAATAATTGTGATTTGTTTTGTTATTTTCTTTTATTTTCTCCGACAGGATCCAGATCTTGTTGACTATCACGATCTATATTACTATTTCGCTACTAATCGTCCTTTGGAAGATACTTGTGCTATTTTTACTCACCCTTTTCAGGTATTATAAATTCAACTCATCATTGCACATTTGAAGATATCCAGAGTAAAACATGGAAGCCACTTCAAGAAGACGAGTTGAAAACATTTGTGTGTTTTGCGGTAGTACTGTTGGTACTAAACCACAATACATAGAAGCAGCACAGGAATTGGGTCGAGTCTTAGCCGCAAGGAATATACACTTAATATATGGCGGAGGTAATCTCGGACTAATGGGGATTGTTTCAAAGGCCGTACAGGAAGGAGGCAATCATGTTTTGGGAATCATCCCAAAACCCTTGGCAGAAGCAAATCTTATTGAACCAACAAACGGAGAGGAACTGATCGTGCCAGGTATGTCTGAACGACTGGTGGTAGAAATGATTAACCGTTCTGATGCTTTTATTGCTTTGCCAGGTGGCTTGGGCACATTGGAGGAAATTTTTATTGTACTATCTTGGGCGAACCTAAACATACACCAGAAACCAATTGGGCTGTACAACGTTGATGGGTTTTATGATTTTCTTTGTGTGTTTCTTGATGATGCTCGAAGAAATGGGTTCGTGTCAAAACCTTTAAAAAAACTCCTCTTTACTGCCAGAACTGCTCCAGATTTAATTGACCAACTCATAGCCTATGAACCGAAAGTTGACCCTATCATTTCAAAGATAAATTGGTCCGAGGACGATCGTGGTAAGAGACGTCGAATTAATCTGGATCTTAACCTGTAATTTTCCTGTAGAATTTCAACTAACCAGGTATTATTTTCTAAACTCTTCTTCTACTGTTTAAGACATTGGGGACAATGTCTCATTTAGGTTTGGGGGTGAGGTATAGTTAATAGTACTTGTTTGTATTGTGTTTTTATTTTTAGTCCAAAATTTTTCGAAAAATACAAAAAAAAAAAAAAAAAAAATTGAAAAATTTTCAAAAATTACAAAAATATTTTGCTTTTTTTTTTTTTGTGTTTTTGTTTTGACTAAAAAGGTGAAATGGTAAGAAATAGCAGAGTAAGGAGTTTCCACTCTTGAGACGTATTTCAATCCATTTATTTCGAAATAAGTTACTTTTTGTTTATTTCATTTTGAATTATTTAATTTGTGAATTCTCCATAATACTGACTAAAATGAATCTTCATATGCTCATTTGACGGGTATTATGAACTTACATGGAAACATACAGTCATGAGTTAAAATTGAAAAGTTTGTAATATTCCGTGCTATAGTTTAATTGGAGGAAGCATCTCTAAATAGTGATGGTAAAAAAAAAAAAAAAAAAAAAAAAATTCTGATGTACACAAATAAAGTATCTAAGATCCGAGTTATTAAGTCTGTAAGGGTGTTTTAACACCTAATGCCCTAAAACCAACTGGTTTGGGAGTCATTGGCCCAAAGCTCGCTACATGGATCAAAGATACTGCAAAAAAAAAATATATTTATATCTGAAGTCTGAGTAATTAAGTTCGTAGGGGTGTCTTAACACCTGGTGCCCTAAAGCCAACTGGTTTGGGAGCCGCCGACCCAAAGCTCGCTACATAGACGGAAGGTATTGTATATAAATAAAAAGTCAAAATTCAGAAAAAGCAAAGAAAAAAATCAGAAAAATCAGAAAAATTATTCCATTGCTACAAAAACGTGTGAATTCTAATAGAACTTTAGGACAAAAATATTGCTCTCTTATCAACTGCACTTATGACTGTTGTGGGCAAAAATGAGTTGTTTATATTTTGTTGGTTGTGTATATGAAGAATGATAAAAATAATCGGAGAATTTACTTATTCGGTAATTTAGAAAGAAACAAAACAACTAGTAACTTGGAGTAGAAGTTTCACCTGATTAGTCACTAATTTCTTTATTCTCTTTTCGCTTGTCTTTTTGCTTTTGTGTGCATTAGTTTCACTACATTTTTACTTTTGTAAAATGTTTGTGGGTATCATTGCTGTAAACCCTCACGAGACTACACTCGTCCACTAGGGACACCTAGGGGTTTAAAGGCTTGTTGCATACGCTAAATGCAACCGTGATCCCTACGAAAATGGCTTAGTTAAATTTTATTATGTTATTTCATTTTGTATTTTGCTCGAGGACTAGCAAAATGTTAGGTTGGGGGTGTGATGAGTGGTATTTATATCACTATTTCCCACATTTAATCTAATATTTTGTATAGTTTCTTGAGTTTTGTGAATGTTTTGATGTGTTTTGTGTTATTTTGTAGATAAATAAAGTTTGGAAAGCACTGGAGGCAATTTGAGGCAAAACCGGACAAAAATGTGTCAACAGGAATATTTTCGTCTCTCGCGTCGCGACGCGTGGAACATGCGCGCCGCGACGCCCAGCGTGCGCCGAATCTGCTAAAATGCGCCGGGTCCACAAATCAGAATCTGAGACAAGTTTGACTTTGCTAACGTGCGCCGTGCCACGTGTCACCATCACAACGGAGATGCTAAAATGCGCCGTGCCACGTGTCGAAATCTTATTGATCGGACGGCCACCGCCCCACGTGTCATCCTACGTGTCGCCACATCATCTTCCACATCAGCAGCCACGTCAGCAAGTCAACCGAGTCAACATGCCACGTCAATATCAGCCAATTACAGCGCGACACGTGGCGAAATCTTATTCGTCTGACGGCCGCCGCCCCACGTGTCGCCACGTCTCCATCCACATCATCACAGTGACGCAACCAATGACGTCATGAACAGTGACACGTCACAATGACGTCAGCATAATATTGAGTTTTAGCCGCCTTGACACGTGTCGCGTGTACAGTCAGCCGCCTTGCTACGTGTCACCTTCTCATTGTGCCACGTCGACGAATCCAGCGTCGCGACGCTGAACTGCTTGGCGTCGCGCGCGCGAACAGTGACCAAACAGTGAATTTTTTTTGCTATAAATAGGCCGCGAATTTTCAATTTTCATTACACCTTTTCTCACTCCTTCTATGTAATTAGGGAGTTTCTCTCTCTAGATTTTCGTTTTTATTTTTTACTTTTTACTTTTGTAAATTTTAATTACTGTTTGTAGTAATAATAATTTACTTTCTTTATTTTACAGTTTTTACTATTCACTATGCGGAGGTAACTTCCCTATGCTAAGGTGAAAGGTAATTATTTTACTATTGCTATTTAGATTAATCTCCCTTAAAAATGATATATTTACTGTTTAAAATACTGATTAATAAAGGGATACCGCTATATTGGTCGGTTGGTAAATTTATTTTCTGTTGGTTTGAACCTGATTAATCAAGGATACCGCCAGACTGGTCGGTTGGTAAATTTATTTTGGTACCGCCTTTATGGCTGGATTATGGACAAATTACCACCTATATGGATGGTTGGACTTAATTTGATTTAATCAGAATACCGCCAGATTGGTCGGTTGGTAAAATATATTACAAGTTTATATATTATTTTACTGGGAGATATCTAAATAAGTAGTAGTAAAAGTAATTCCTTTTTACCTTAGAATTTTATTTTATTTTACTTTTAAGCTTTTACTTTACGCAATTACTTTTCAGTACTGTTACTTTATGGTTTTTACTTTTAAGTTTTTACTAGCCCTAGCTATGTGTCATAACTAAGTTAGTATCTAGGGTTGTGATGAAATCCAATATCACGGGCTTATAAGGGTTAGATTATAATTTGGGTAATATAAAGATTTATTTATTGAGTCTTAATCTTAATGCTCTTTAATTAACTGGCCATTAATTAAATGATTAGGTAAACTTAAAATGAACTAGACATAGGGATTTTAAGTTTAAGACCTTAGACTCAACAGCCCACGATCTTCCTTAAGGATAGATAACCCTTTCAATAGATTTCCTTACAGGATAGGAATATACCTGTCGGGCGAGGGTAGCCATAATTGGAACTTAATCTTAATGAATCTAGGTAATTTGGTTGACATAGGCATATGGTTCAATTGGATTATACTAGGTATTGGTAATTGACCATCGGAAGAGGCTTTTACATAAATTGGTGTTCCAGGTTAATAAATCAATATTTTACCCAATTATAATATAACCACTTTATCTTTAATAATATTGGAATAAATTACAACCCTGGATAGTTTTAATATTGAATTTTCTTAAAATCTACCTTCAAACAATTTTATTTTATTGTCTTTAAATTTAGAATCGTCGCTATTTCAAATCAGTTAAACAACCTGTTAGATACTAGTAATCATTTAACCTCATAAAATTAATAACTTAGGTATTAAGTCCTCGTGGGATCGATACTTTTTATACTACTTGAACGATACGTACGCTTGCGTTATACGTGTGTGTTTACGCCGGTCAACCAACCAGGAGGTATCCATACTTAGTCAGGTTAAAACCAATTTATAATTAATTACCAACCGGCCAATATAGCGGTATCCTCATTAAGTCAGATTTTAAATAGTTTATATATTATAATTAAGGGAGATTAATCTAAATAACAATAATAAAAACTTTAACTTTTACCCCAGTAAGGGGGAGTTACCTCCTCATTGCTTGAAAAGTAAAAACTGAAAAGGTAAAGAAAGGAAAGTACTGTGCGTAAAAGTAAATTGCGGAAAGTAAAAATTGAAAAGTAAAGAAAAGAAAATGCAAAAGCGGAAATTAATTAC
Organism: Zanthoxylum bungeanum; assembly: GCA_019454045.1. Lineage (NCBI taxonomy): Eukaryota > Viridiplantae > Streptophyta > Magnoliopsida > Sapindales > Rutaceae > Zanthoxylum > Zanthoxylum bungeanum. Next base: position 63,616 of record SKCR01033668.1, on the reverse strand, counting down.
TGAAAACTGTAAATAAACAAACAAGATACAATCTTCTTAGTTATTCTTAAGGAATTTCAAAGAAGAAAGTATGAATTTACAAATGAAATGGCTTGGTATTTATAGGCAAAATTTTACCTCCATCAAATCATCCATCAAATGCTCCACCAAATCCATTATTAATTGCTCTACTAATTACTCCACCAAATCCATTATTAATTGCTCCACTAATTGCTATCACGTTTGGTGGTGATTTGATAATTTTTATTATTTATTTATTTATTAATTTATTTTTTGCTTTGAAAATGACTTTAATAATTACACATAACACACTTCTGGATGTTTCATCAATTTCGATCATGAAATATTCAGAATTCGAAATTATTTTGTCTTTAAAAATTGTAGATCTTTGAGTCTTCTTTAATCTGGAACTTGAATCAGCTCAATCCGATATCGGAGTTAGAATTCCAAAACTGCACTTCTTTTAAAACGCCATTTCAAGTTTCTAATCTCCAAAATTAATATGTCAAGTCCAATATTTGCCCTTATTTGACCCACATTTCATCCTAAATGATTTCATTGAGTCCCAATATTATTTTATCTGCAAAATATACTAAAACATATCAAAACGTTCATCAAACCCGAGAAACTAAACAAAATATTAAGTAAAAGGGGCGGTAAATATTAATATATTTTCCGCTCATCAACGCCACTCGAACGTAAACTCTCTGGAATATTCCATTCGAACGCGTTCTCAAATGCTCTACGAACGTGAACTATCTGGAACACTTTGTTCGAACGCGTTCTCGAACGTAACACAAACGTGCACACACTGGACAGTCTCGTTCGAACGTAGATACGAACTCGACACTAACGAATTAGTCCTGGAATTGTTTATAAATTGAATAGACTTTGATTAATTTAAGTAATCATAATATTAACTTAGTAAATCACATACTGAATCACAATATTCTTGGTAGTATAGATTTAAGTTATTATTAGGGTGTTCAATTATCACAAGCATACACATAGTGATAAAGTTGAAAATTAATTGTGTGTTGCATACTTTGGTGAGAATTTAAAGTGTAATCATACACAAGTAATTCCATCCAATCTTAATTGACATATACACATATCGAATATTGTATTGTAAAATTAAAAGTGTATTACTAAGTTTTAAATCGCTAAGAGATTCTATTGAGAAAGTATTTAAAGGATATTCTGTCAAAAAGACGATAAGAGCCTAAGTGGTCAGGGATTTAAGTGCTTACTCCGGAACCCCTCGTCCTCTGGGAATATTCATTTGTTTACTTTTCATAAGAAACTTTAGTCGAAATTCAAGGACTTGTGTCTATTGGTACTACTGTCCAATAGAACAACAAGTGGATACTTGGTATATCACTTTGAACAAGATCATTTGTTGATCGTTGTGCAATTTGTCTTTTGTAGACTTATTGACCCCTGTTGTTTATCAGTTATATATGGCTAGCGGAAACATCACAGTACCGGTCGCTCATGGAGAAAAGCCAGAAAAGTTTGGTGGGGCAAACTTTAAATAGTGGCAGAGCAAAATGCTGTTCTACTTGACAACTCTCCAGTTGGCTAACTTCCTCAAAGATCCTCTGGGTCCTGTGGAGGGTGAATCGGAAACATCCAATGAACTGCGAGAACAGACATGGTTTTCTGGCGACCTCCTGTTCAAGAACTACATTTTAGGTGGACTTGACAATACCCTGTACAATGTGTACTAAGGCATGACTTCTGCGAAGATTCTTTGGGAATCTCTCGAGAAGAAATACAAAACAGAGGATGCCAGTCAAAAGAAATTTAACGTGGGTGGGTTCGTGGATTATAAGATGGTAGATTCAAGAACATTGATGTCTCAGTTGAGTGAATTGCAATTGATCATTCATGAAATACTTGATGAAGGAATGAAACTCTGTGAGACGTTTCAAGTTGCCACCATAATTGAAAAGTTGCCTCCATCATGGAAGGACTTCAAGAGCTATCTGAAATATAAGAAGAAGCAGATGAGCCATGAAGACCTTGGAGTTCGACTGAGGATCGAAGATGAAAATATGAAGTCCGAGAAGGCCAGCTACAAGACCATGGAGTCTAAGGCCAACATCGTCGAGGGTGTAAAAGGTAGCAAGAATAGAAAAAACAGTGGAGCTGATTCTTCCCAAGCTAACAAGAAGTTCAAGGAATGTGCTACAACTGTGGAAAGAGCGGTCATATGGCAAAAGACTGCAGAAATAAGAAGTCTCAGGACAAGGGCAGGAAAAAGAAAAATGAGGCCCATGTCACTGAAGATGAGCAGCTGACTGAAGAGATCTCAGAGATGAACCTTTCAGCAGTGGTAACTGAAGCCAACTTGGTCGGGAATCCAAGAGAATGGTATGTAGACACTGGGGTTACTCGTCATATCTGTGCATATAGCAAGATGTTTTCCTCGTATCAGAAGGTCGATGGTGGCGATCATCTGACAATAGGAAACTCGTCTACCTCTAGAGTGGTTGGACAAGACACATTAGTTATGAAGATGACATCTGGAAAGGAGTTTACATTGAAGAATGTATTGCATGTTCCATATATTCGGTCTCAGGCTCTCTCCTTAGCAAGGCTGGTTTTAAGCTTCTATTTGTTTCTGATAAATTTGTATTGACTAAAAATGATGTGTATGTGGGAAAATGATACCTCACTGAGGGCCTTTTCAAATTTAATGTAATGACTGTCAATCGACACACTGATATTAATAAAGCTACAACTTTTTCTTATATTATTGAGTCATAAAATATATGGCATGAGAGGTTAGAATATGTTAATTATGATACAATGTATAAATTAATTAACATGGACCTTATACCTAAATTTTCAATTGATAGCCAACATAAGTGTGAGGCATGTGTTGAAGCAAAAATGTATAGAACATCATTTCATTCCATAGAACGAAGTTCTGAACCCTTAAAACTTGTACACACTGATGTGTGTGATATGAATATTGTGCAAACAAGAGGCGATAAAAAGTACTTTGTCACTTTTATCGATGATAGCACAAGATTCTGTTATGTGTATTTGCTGAGGAGCAAAGATGAAGCTATTGAGAGCTTTGTACACTATAAGAACGAAGTTGAAAATCAACTTGGCAAGAAAATTAAGAGAATCAGGAGTGATAATGGTGGTGAATATGTGTCACCATTCGGTGAATATTGTTCATTTCATGGAATTATTCACGAAACCACTGCTCTTTATTCACCTCAACAAAACGGGATTGATGTGCGCAAAAATCGAACGTTGAAGGAAATGATGAGCGCCTTGTTGACAAGTTCTGGTTTATCCCAGAACTTGTGGGGGGAAGCCTTACTTTCAGCGAACTACGTTCTAAATAAGCTTCCTCACAGGAGATTGGACAAGACACCATATGAGTTGTGGAAAAGTCACGTACCTTCCTACAAATACCTAAATGTGTGGGGGTGTCTTGCCAAAGTAATGGTTCCTAAACCTAAGAAGGTTAGAATATGACCCAAAACTGTTGATTGTATATTCATTGGATATGCTCGCAACAGTAGTGCGTATCGATTCTTGGTACACAAGTCTGAGATTTCTGACATCAATCCGAATATGATAATTGAGTCAATGAATGCAACATTTTTTGAAGAAACATTTCCTTGTAAGGAAAGACAAATAACAGAGTCTCTCAAAAGAGCTATTGATACTGTCAAAGACAGTGATCGGGTTGACCAAGAGTCGGACCAACGTGCAAATGTTGAGACATTCGAACCTAGACGTAGCAAAAGAGCTAGGACGTCCAAGTCGTTTGGTCTCAATTTTCTGACATACTTGTTAGAAAATGAGCTTCAAAGCTATAAGGAAATAATTTGTTCGTCGGAGGCACCTTTGTGAAAAGAGGCTATCAACAGTGAGATTGATTCCATCCTACAGAACCATACTTGGGAATGGGTTGATCTTCGTCCAGGTTGTAAGCCACTAGGTTACAAATGGATATTCAAACGGAAGATGAAACCGGATGGATCAATAGATAAGTACAAGACAAGGCTTGTCATAAAAGTTTATAGACAAAAAAAGGCATTGATTATTTTGACACATATTCACCAGTGACTCGTATCACATCAATAAGAATGCTCATAGCCATAGCAGCTATATTTGGTCTTGAAATACATCAAATGGATGTAAAGACGAAATTCTTGAATGGTGAATTGGATGAAGAGATCTACATGGAACAACTAGAAGGCTTCAATGATCCTGGACAAGAATAGAAAGTGTGCAAACTTGTAAAATCCTTGTACAGATTAAAACAATCACCTAAACAATGGCATGTGAAATTTGACAAAGAGATGTTGTCAAGTGGGTTCAAAACCATTGAGTGTGATAAATGTGTGTACACCAAGTCAACTAAAAAATGATATGTCATTGTGTGTCTCTATGTAGACGATATGCTGATAATTGGTAGTAATCATGAAATAATTCTGTCTACCAAGTGAGTTTTTCCAGCAGATTTGATATGAAAGATTTAAGAGTAGCTGATGTGATCCTAAGAATTAAGATTTTTAGAACATCAGAAGGATATATATTATCTCAGACTCATTATGTTGAGAACATACTTGAGAAATATAACAAAGGAGATCTAAATGTGGCTAGAACTCCTGTAGGCCTAACTCTTCATCTATCAAAGAATATTGGCTCAAACATATCGCAATTAGAGTATTATAGAATCATTGGAAGTCTGATGTATCTCACGAATTGCACACGACCTGATATCGCTCAAGCTGTGAACATGCTTAGCAGATATACGAGTAATCCAAGACACAACCACTGGAAAGCCATAGTAAGAGTTTTGAGGTATTTGAGAGAAACTTCAAAATATGGCCTACATTATGAGAGATATCCTACTGTTCTAGAAGGATACATTGATGCTAACTGGATATCTGATACAGTGGATTCCAAATCTACGAGTGAATTTATTTTCACACTTGGTAATGCAGCCGTGTCATGGAAATCCTCGAGGCAAACTTGTATTGCCCGGTCTACTATGGAATCAGAGTTCATAACATTAGACAAAACAACGGAAGAAGCGGAATGGCTTTGACGTTTCCTGGAGGATATTCCTAGTTGGCCCAAACCGGTGCCAGCGATAAGCATACATTGTGATAGCCAATCGGCTATTGGGAGAGCCCAAAACACAATGTATAATGGTAAGTCTCGACACATACGTCGGAGACATAATACCATACGTCAACTGCTTTTAAGTGGCCTAATATCGATCGATTATGTTAAGTCGAATGAAAACCTAGCGAATCCACTTACTAAAGGTTTACCTAGAGAGCAAGTTGAGAAGTAATCAAGGGGAATGAGCTTGAAGCCTATAAATTAAGGATTGTCACTATGGAAACCCAACCTAGCTGACTGGAGATCCCAAGATCTAGGTTAAAAAGGGACAACTAAAACTTTTTGCAATTCAAAACAAGCACTGAAGAGTTTGTACTCTTTCACATTCCGATAATGACGCCGAAATCTGTCTATCAATGTTAGGATAAGCTAAGGCTTTTAATGATCACTATATTAGGAGATGAGTCCTAATGGGGGTAAAGGCATATTACTTCTTTATAGTAGATCGCCTATTTCAAGTAAGAAGTGAGGCCGCTTCCATGGGATCTTACAGGCTGATTTTGTTGGGGTTTTAAAGGCGGAAGATCCGGTAACGCAGCGGAATCGCGGAAAATAAAATTTTTTCGATTTCAAAATTTTTCTTAGACCAATTAAATAAAATTATTTATTTAATTACCCAATTATCAAATTCTGAAAAATTACAAAAGAAACCAATTTTCTTAGTAATTACCGAATTGGCCCAAAACTTTGCAAATTGATCATTTTCGTCCAAAATTATCAAACACAATTTTGGATGATTCTAAATCAGTTCTAAAATAATTTTCAACATATCCAATACATCAAAATTATATTGCAACAAAGATCCCAAACTTTAAGCAAATTGTCGAGAGGTCCCCAAATTTTCGGTTAATTGTAATTTAGTCCCTTTTGTTCAAAACATGCCAAGATCAAATCCAATCAACCCAAAATTTTACATGCATCATAAAAACTCCATAATACATCACCTATATGAAAAGCCCCAAATTTGGGATGGGTTAAGAACCCTAATTTTTCAATTTCATCAATTTGAGCAACTTTACCAAATCTTTAAAATCCAACACTTTAGTTCATTCTTTACAACACCAAACAAGTCTCACCACTTTGAAATAACTCTAGAACAATTCTAGGTCACCGAGGAGTGGCTCAACAACTCTAGAATGACAACTTGATTTCCAAAGAATCAAAAGTAAGCATTTGAAACCATTTCAAGCTTACTTACATGCACACATCTTTCATTCAAGTTCATAACAAATTAAACACAAACTATAAGAGTAGAGAGAACATCAAAGCAACACAAAATGATGCCAAGCATGTTAGAAACAATTTCCATGTTGAAGACTTTAAAGAAATACTTACAAAAATAATATTTTTCAAGCTTTCTTCGTTTGGCCTTCAAGCTTTCCTTTCAACTTCTTTTGTGTTTCATTTGTGTCTAATGAACTTGTTAAACCCTAAAAAATGAAACAAAACAATATATACCTTCACCAAAAAGCCCTTGGCCGAAATTAGGTGATGTATATACAAATATCTTGATATTTTTATTTCATTTAATTTTGCTTTATCAACTTGCAAAAGTCATCATCAAACCATTAATGATTTTCTTAAAGTCAAATAAAGCAACTCAAAAATATAACAATTATATTCATTTTAGGGTGTTGGCTGAAAATTACATATAGTAAAGGAAAAAAATATTTTCATTTTAAAACAATTTTAACAAATATCCTAAGAAGTCAAAACCATTTTGACAACCGTTTCTTTTAATTATAAGTCAATAATATACACTTATAATCATTTCCTAACTTTATCATTTGGTAAGATATTTATATTTTAATTATATTAATTATTTAACAATTAAATAAATAATTAATTAATTAAATACAAATATCTCAAATATATGTATTATATTTACTTTAAATATCTCAAATACATATATAAATGATACATGTCAAATACATTTATTTGACAATTTATTAATATGTATTTAATAATATCATATATTAAATATAAATACATATTAATTATGAAATGACGATTCGACCCATTTGCATGTATTTTTCGTTTAATTTTCAAACGATTTATAAATAATCACCATTATTTATAAAAGTCGCCCTAGTGCTCTACGAGTATATTTCATTAGTGAGACTCTCTAGATTCAGGTATATCCGTCACAAAATCCAATTTCATGTCCATAATTTACCCACCCGTAAATTATGACGACCACATATAAACTAGCTGAATCATACAGGTCGAGGTCATTGCATACGTATAATCCCTCTGTCACAGGTATCGGGATTATCCTAGAGATATAGCTATAAACGTCAAATCTCTATAGGTATAATCACGTCGACGTATCTATTAGCAATCTCTAAATAACACTCGAAACTTACTTCTGAAGTATATTATGGCCATAGATTTAACTGATTGCTAATCACGTATGGACTACCTATGCTCTGTACATAGAACTGACAGATGCTATCTTGACACACACATGATATCTTGAGGATCGGTCCACACCCAACGAACAGACGGTGGTCTGATCTAAATAGATCGGTGACGTGACTGTCATCTAAGTGTGGAGGATGTCCATACATCCACAGTGGTATCTCAAGTCGAAGGACCAATATGCTACTCAACCCGAGAAGATTCTTATTGACGTTGGCGTACCATCTATTAAGAATCTTCGGTGAGTCCTTCAGTGTTTATCCAATATAAACACCTACACGTATATACGAGTCTCCCCAGACTCATGGTTCATTGGGATAAATCATCAGACCATGTCTCCATATACGACATGTACTGGTCTCAACGAATTTGACTAACCGACCCGTGTTAGTAAATCTTGACCAGGAACTATATTTGATAATATACATTTAGCAGTGATACTTCCCAATGTCAATTACAAACTGATAAGTGTGGTTTATACCCATTTATTACAGCATTTTTAGCTTACTGTTTTGTTATATTTCGAGATATTTAAATGTCATTTATAGTTTATTTTGTGTTTTATTTGTAGGAGCATTGATACATGGATCTAGGAACAATTACACGTGTTTTGGGACCATACGAGAGCATATGACATAAGACTGTAGGCACTGCATTTTTGCATATAAGTCCCGATGATGAGTCTCGTATGGAGACACTACCTCTTTGATTCTGAAAGCCGCGGGAAACGGACGTCGGAAGGGCAAAGTTGGAAATTAACATTTGGTCGGATTTAACTCACTTGTTTCGCTTCGGGTTCGCTTGTTGGACCTCTATTTTAAAACACACCAAACCCATTAAATCACATCTCACAAATTAAATAATTAAAACACTTAAAATACATGGCACAAATTAAATTGAATTAAAAATAATTAAAATTAAATTAAATAACTAAATTGAAATTAAACTAAATCAAATTAAAATCCAATCCAATTATAACCAATTAAATTAAATTATAATAAAACTAAATACACATATAAATTAATTGATTTTGTTTCCTAATAAATCCATGCATAGAAACCCTAACCATACCCTCTCACTATATAAACAACAACAAACCCTAGACATCCTCTGGGACGGCCAAAAGATAAAAAACCCTAAAGCTTCCCTCGTCTCGGCTCTTGGATACGATTCTCTCTCTCGGCAGCAGCCACAAAAACAGCCCTTCTCTCTTCATCCAAACTCCTTCATCAGCTATTCACAAACCTTTCGCAGCCCTCTCTCTCTCACACGGTGACAAACCCTAATACTCTATTTCTTCTCTACTTTCTTCATGCCATTAACAGCCACCTTCAACGCCTAAGACACTCCACGCAGCCCTTGCTTTAGACAGCCACGCCCTTCTCATCAACAAACACCAACAAACAAGACAAACCAGCCTTAAACCTAAACACGTGAATAATAGTAATGCCCCCATCGTACCAAATTCAGCAACCCAAGCCATGACTTACACGACAAACCCTCCACTAGACTGACCTTCTCACGAACTCAATGACCAGCGAACGCCTGGCACGCCATTTAAGCCATGCAGCCCTCACCATTCGTGTTTCTCCAATAGCCAAAGTGACTGCCCCACGCATATAGACCCTAGCCTGGGTACTTCACGCATAAGCTCCCTTCATGTCTCCACAAACTGCCCTCAACATCTTACGCAAAAAACCTTCACACGCTATGGCCCTCAACACCTCACTCAAGCCACTCACATACTGACCTCACAACACACACTCAAAAGCCTGCCACAAGCAACTCTCTCGCATCAACACGTACCCCTAGCACCCATCAAACAAAACCCTTAAATTGCCGCATCACAAGCCTAGTCTCAACACACCCCTTTGCCTTCACCGAACCCCTGCACGCCACAACCCCATCTTCACTCAAAAGAAGCCAAAACAGACCATACTCTATTAGCCGTAACAAACAAATCTAAAACTCACCAACTGACCTGGCCACGCAACCCTCATCTACCCTCACACGTAAGCCATCAAGAAGCTCACGCACGTTCACGCCACTCCCTCTCCACGCCTAGCCACCTGCCCCTTCTCACGCCACCTAAAAGCCCACTCACGCCCCACTCACCGACAACACCCTATTCAACTCCACGCAGCCTTGCTTCTTCACGCAGCTGTGCCCCACCCAACACTCACCAATTGCCTTAACAAACGCAACCAGCCCCCACAATAATCCACGCCAATAGTCACGCACCATAAACCCCTTGCACACTGCCCTGTCCAGCCGTTCCCCTCACAGCCCAAAACTGCCGCAAACCTCACCTAACTCCACGCCCAAACTGCTCATTGACCAGCCCCCTGCACCGCGAGCATACTGACCACTAAAACTGTCCAGTTTGTACCCCCCAAACAGCCCTAAAACTGCACTAAAAACTGCCCAAAACAGTCCCCAAATTAACCCAAAACAGTCCCAAAACAGCCCCTTAAACCCTTAAAATAGTAGCCTAAAAACAGCAGCCCGAACAGCAAAACAGCGAGGAAAGACGTTGAGTTGGTGAACCGAAAGAGTTACGGATCATTCACCCATCCAACGGACGTGTAACGCCCTTTCGTGAGACGACAAAAGAGGTTAGACCTGAGGGCACCTTTTCACTTATCTTCTTTCGTTTTTATTTTATTTATTTTAAAATATTATTGCATGAGAGTCGTTTGAAGCATGATGTGATTGTTGGATGAGCGGGATATATGTTCCCTTTTGTGGTATATTGGATGGAAACCCGGACGTAAATTCCGTAGCCGATTCCGAATGGACGGTATTGCGGTCTGCACTCGGGATACAACGCCACGTACCACTTAAGATACATATATCTCGTCTCATCCAAATTTGTATTTGAGCATGTCATAGTTCTAGGCCGTTTATTTATTATTTTAAGCATGATTTAATTTAGTCTTGTTATTTAATTTTCAAAGCATGATTGTGTTATTTAGGCATGTTGTTTCTTCATTCTTTATGCATGATGTTTCGTTTAGTTTATGTTTATGTTTAATTAGTTATTTGTTTACTTTGTTTTAATGGTTCAATATGCTCGTTGTGTTATATTGCGTGGAGTTATTTGGATGAAAGCATGTTAGATCTAAGTACCCTTGAACATGATTATTGAGTAGACTCGGTTGATTAATTGCAAAAATCATATCATCACAAGTGACATAAGTAAGGGACCATTCCGAACCCAACGGTTTGAGGTCTTCCCTTGCGAGGGGTGAGTGCGGCCTTAAATCTTTGTCCCGGTTCACACCGGGTGGGGACTCCATGTTATTTCGTACTCCCAACTAGGCCGCGAGCCTAGAACAGCGTCGCCCAGGTTCTGTTGTCTACAAAGACCGAAGCAGCAGGGGAGAAATTCATCACTCAGCCAAATTCCCGAGAATGTGGCGCCAATGCGCCACAATATACACACACTCAGTGGCGCCAAGGTGCCACAATGCAATTATCAAGTTGCGTCATGGCGCCACCCATTTTCAAATATCAATGGCGCCATGGCGCCAAGTGAAGCAATGAAACAAGGGCCATGGCGCCATTAAAACAAGGGCCATGGCACCCACAAGCCAGCAGAGTCCAATATATTTTCCCGAGATTTTGGCGCCCAGGCGCCCACTTAAGGAGCTGTAGTGCTGCGATACCTACGCGTTTCAGGATTTGAATTTTAGGGTTTTTAAGATCCCTAATGATACCCAAAGACTCCCTGCCTCCACTATAAATATAACAGTTCGTCCAGAATAAAATGGGAGGCTAATACAAAGCATAAAACACCAAAACACATATTTTTAGAGATCCAAGGAGAGGATTGAAGAGGGACGAGAAGAGACAAATGCAGAGACGTCCGAGGAGGAAGAGATTCAATTCAGGTTTTATCTTCTTGTTTCTTTCTTATAACTCTAATGATTTCCCTTTGAGTCATGACTTGTTTATCATTGTTTTTATCTATTTTCATGAACTAAACTCCTTAATTTTGGAGAATGATGTAATTTATGCTTGAACCTTGTATTGTGTTTATCAATTTTGTTATGATGTTTTATTAATTTATTTATATTCTTTTGAGTTTAATGCTTCTTGATTGTTGGCCACAATTGAAGATGATGAATGTTTAGAATCTATCACTCGAGAGAGGGGATTTTGAATAGATTTAGAGAATATAACCTAGGATTTTATAGAGTTCGAGAGAATCTGTAGTCCTTTGAAGTCGTTAATATAGAATCACAAAGCGTAATGAGTTGTTAACTATTGGATTTTTATAGAGATATCAAAGTCTATAGTTAGTGATATTTTCACTCGGCACTCGAGAGAGGGAGTTGATATTTTAAGAGTCTTGACTTATAAATAATATAACTGAACATGGATTGATTGGCATGACAAATACATAGGTGACAGTTAGGTGAAATCAGGATCCAGAATCTCTATCGTATTAGTTCCTCCTATCTAAATATTTTTATATTTTATTTATTTATTAAAAATCTTTATTATTTGTCGTCTAAATAAAGTTAGGATTATCAATTGTAGTACTTAGTGTGAGTTTAATGCAATCCATGTGGGTTCGACACTCTAAACTCATTTATACTAAAACTTGACACCGTACACTTGCGGTACGATATAAAATATTACAACAAGTTTTTGGTGCCGTTGCCGGAGATTGATTATTTGTTTAATTCACATTAATACTACAACCAAGTAATCTTCGCTTTAATTTAGATTTTTATTTTTATTTTTATTTTTATCTTAAGTTTTATTTTTGTTTTTATTTTTTATTTTTTATTTTATTTTATTTTATTTTATTTTATATTTTATATTTTATATTTTTTTTCGTACGATGAGAGTTGGAAAAGAAGCAATGGCAGATTCTATTGGTGCACTAATAGCTCAAGTATCGTCCTTTACGACTCATCTAGAAGTATTGATAAATCAAATGAGACAGCCGTCTATTGAAGTTGTTTCTACTAATGGAATGCTTTTACCCAACAGAGTAGCATGATTTGAACAAGTACATCTTGTGAACAATCGGAACTTCAACAACTATAGAGGCAGTCCTATGTCTAATTATTATCATCCGAATTTTTCATATGCTGATATGTAGAACGTTTTGAAACATCCTCATGGCTTCAATTATCCAAGAACTGAGCAGAAACCTTCATTAGAAGACGTCATGAGCACGTTTGTAGCTACAGCTTCAGAGAGGTTTGAGAGGAATGAGTCAATGCTGGATAACATCGAAACATGAATGGGCAATATAGAGGCAAATATGAAATCTTTAGAAGCGCAAATTGGGTTGCTTGTTTCTTCCATGGCCAATCAACAGACATGGGTGATTCCGAGTGATATTGAAGTCAACCCCAATGAGCAATGTCAAATCATAACCTGTAGGAGCGGAAAAGAGTTTAAAGACACCTCTCAGGACTTAGGCAATAAAGAAAATGAAATGGTATTTCATGAGGAAACAGTAACAGAAGAAGAGAACAAAGGTGAATTGATAATGAGAGATCAATATGAAGAAATCACCTTCAGTGTTTTCAAAGCCATGCTGAGTTCTCAAGGTGATGCAGACTGTCACAGGATAGATACAGTAGAAAAGGGAGTTGAAACCAGACAGGGCGAATCATTATTTCATCAACCTATGAGCATAATGCAGCCATGCATAAAAATGTACATGAAAAATGTACGTGACCTGGTGTCTCATACGCTTTGAGCATATGGATTCACAAACAGGCCAATCCAAGTGATAGTCACTGGATTGATATTAAGAACATCCCTTAGTATCTTAGAGAACTAAGAATGCTGTAATCTATGGAGAATGAGAACTTGAAGTGACTGGGATCACTACTGCAAGTTTCCTAAACCGATAAGATGACTAAAAGTCGCAAACGGTACTACAAAGTTTGAATAACGGTACAGTGAGCTGGAAATCTTCCAAGCAAGATACTGTTACCGAATAAACAACAAATGCGGGTTATTGCTGCAGCTGAGGCGGCAATAGAAGCCATTTGGGTCGATAATAAATCTAATTAGATTAGATATAGTTCTGTTAGCAGCTGAGCTAGGCGTCAGCACAGGCTAAAGAATTAATGGTCTCATCAACGATCCAGATACATATTTCGATTTTCATCTGATTCGTTTGGATCACACATCGTGGCGATGTGATGATCAAATAAATCGCATCAGATGATAATCATGCAAATCCGCTGACGAAAGCCTTTCTTAGCAGTTTGAGCCAACCGTACATAGTTCGGGTGTAAGACACTCGAGTGACTGGCTATAGGCCAAGTGGGAGATTGTTGGATAATTATGACCCATAGCGTCTGTACGCACTGCATTTTTACACATAAGTCCCTATGATGAGTCTCATTTTGGAGACACTACCTTTTAAGTCACGGAGGTCACGGGAAACGGACATCGGAAGGGGAAATTCAGAATAAACAAGGTTCATTGTTTTCGTTAGTGCTGCGTTCATGTTTACGTTCGAACGTCAAACGGATTGCGGGCGTTCGTGACGCATTCGAGGAAGCGTTCGAACGGTGTCGCTAATTCTGGTTTTGCTGCTAGCCTCACATCCAGCCCAATTAGCCCCCCAAAGCCCATAAAACACATCCCAATTTAAATAAATAATATTAATTAAATTATTAACTAAATAAGATAATAATTAAATTAATTAAATAATTAAATAAAACATATACCAAACATAAAATAAACAATTACCAACTTAAACTAAAATCATGCCTAAATTAAACAAATCACATACTAAATCAAAAATATAATCATACCAAGTTAAAATCAATCAACCAATTAAAGCCAATCATATATTTGACTTCCTAATCTAATAAGATAATTACCAATCTAAAATATTGTATTCCTAACCAAACCAAATCAAATCCCTTGCATTCCTAAACCAACACCAAATCAAATCCCTCTTTAATTAGCCAAATCCCTTTCCTTGTCAAGCCCAACCCTTTGCCTATAAAAAGAACCCTTCACCAACCTTCTCAACCCTAGTTGGCTAGCTGATACACAACACACAGGAAAATTACAGGAAGAACACACCCAAAAACAGTAGCAAAACGGCAGTGAAACCACAAGGAAACAGCAGCAAAACAGACTCAAAACAGTAAGACAACGAACGAGAACAGTGAACCAGTGAACCAGGAGAGTTGCGGAGCATCCACCCTTCCGACGATCGTGTACCGTACATCCGAGAGGTGATTTAAAAGGTTAGACCTGAGGGTACCTTTTTATTAGTTTATATTCGTTTTTTTTTTTATTATTGAATTCTATTCGCATGAGAGTCGTTTATGGATGCATGTTGTGGCTTGAATGAAATGGAAGAGTGTCGTCTCTTGTGGTATATAGGATGGAAACCCAGACGTAAATTCCATAGCCGAATCCGAATGGACGGTAGTGCGGTCTGTACTTGGGATACAACTCCACGTACCACTTGAGTAAACGGCACCTTCTCTTGTGTTGTGTTGCTTTGGTTTATTTATTTCTTGTCATTTAAATTCTGTATGTTGCTTATTCTCGTATGATATGATCAAGTGCATGGGCTTAGTAAGTGCGATGAAAGGTTCCCTAATTGGAGGGGTTAAAATCCTTCACCACGACGCTTTGCCGCACCGATTGATGTGTGTTCGGTTGAATACGAGATACGTTCAATCGAGCATACCTAGTTTGATATGATTGTCTTTATTTTCGTATGCATGATTCAACCGAGCGCATGGGTTTAGTAAGTGCGATGTGAGATCCCCTATGGGGAGGGGCTAAAGCCCTTTACCACGATGCTCTGCCGCGCCGGTTGATGTGTGCCCGGTTAGATACAAGATACGTTCAATCGGGCACACTATGTTTAATATCATTGCTTTTAATTCTTTGTATGCATGATTCAGTCGAGCGCATGGGCTTAGTATGTTGGTCTAAAGGTCCTCTCTTTGAGAGATCAAGAGCCCCAAAAGGCCACCTTTACGGCAGTACTTCGCCGCGCCCCTTTATTTTGTTGTTTATGTATTGTGTCCCATTTCATGCATCAGGTCTGTTCTCGTTCGAACGCGTTTACGAACGCAACTCGAACGCGCAAGCATTTTTGCCTTATCATGCATCAGGTCTCATTTCCGTTCGAATGAGTTCACGAACGCCATACGAACGTGAGCATTCCGTTTCATTTCCGTTCGAACGCGTTATCAAACGCCATACGAACGCGAGCATTCTGTTTCATTTCCGTTCGAACGCGTTATCAAACGCTACTCGAACGTGAGCATTCTGTTTCATTTCCGTTCGAACGCGTTTACGAACGCTACACGAACGTGAACACACTGAACTGAGTCTGTCTTATCATATTCATGCATAATTGCCTCTTGGTGGATCTTTCTTGTGTTATATAGCCAACCATATTATTTGTATCCCTGCATTTATCCATTCTATGTGTTCTCGGGATTGTATTCAAGCATGATTAGGCTGTTAGCATGTTATTTGGTTAATAGGTTCATGAGATAGTACTCAAACATGTTTATTCCATTGGTTGCGTCGTTTGCCTTGATCTTGATTTAACGCATTACGATTCATATGCCTATGCCATGATGACTTTGGAGTATTATTTCTTGTGATATATCGGATGGAAACCCAGACATAATTCCGTAGCCGATTCCGAATGGACGGTAATGCGGTCTGTACTTGGGATATAATTCCACGTATCACTTGGAAGAGTGCTCACATGTATGCTTGTGCGGATATTACGTATGCTTGTGTTTTCATGAATATGATATGCTGAATGAAGTTGTATGTTCATTGTTACTTTGAGGTATTTTGTTAGACATGTGTTATTAGATATGAGATATATGCGAAATGTATGTATGAGTGTTATTTTGTACCCATGAATATAGAAGCATGATATTCTTAGAAATAAGTGTTACTTAAGCCTGATTAAATTATTATATAAATCCTTTCATTACAAATGGCATAAGTAAGGGACCATTCCGAACCCAACGGTTTGAGGTCTTCCCTTGCGAGGGGTGAGTGCGGCCTTAAATCTCATTTTCCCGGTTCACACCGGGTGGCGACTCCATTACTCTCCGATTTAGTCCCTCGTGGCTACTCCGTACTCCCAACTAGGCCGCGAGCCTAGGAACAGCATGCGTCGTCCAGTTTTCTATGTCCCACAGCGTCACTATTTGTACAGATCATGGTGTTGTTGTACAGATTAACTATGTGACAAAGGAGATTGCACTCTTATCATTTGTGATTATATCACCTAGATATATAAATGATAGGAGGTCTCTGTGTTTTGTTCCTGGATTGAGAATGATATGAGACAGTATCAGTCCATGAAGGATAAATCATTGAATATCCCTAGTCAGAGTATTATCGAGATTGGACATCGATAAATGCGTAAAAGACTAGTATTACACTTGTGCGCGTTGTGAGGGCACAACGACATAGTTCTAATATATTTGGGAATAGGATACTCATGCAAGTGTAATAGGAGGTTGTGTTTTATCGATGGTACGGGAAACAGCTTCGCTCTGGATAGACCCCCTCGGAATTCCATTGGTAGATCCTTTATTCCTGTAAGGATATTTCTGGAGAATTGGGTAGGCATGGTGCTTTGCTAGAAGCCAACCTTGTCTTGTAAATCGGTGCAAACGTAGTACGAGGTACTCACGTGTTCGGATAGTCCGACGACCGAATTTACTGCCAACATATCCGGGGATCTCATGGATCGCTTCCCAAAGATTCACCGATGACGTATGACTTGCACTTTTAATTAATCTGGGATTAATTAGATGAGAGAGAAAATTAATCTGGGATTAATTGCGAAGATATTTTATCTGGGATAAAATATCAATTAAAGAGAGATAACGATTAATTTAGAATTAATCGGTAAATTAATATATTCGATATATTAAACGAGATTGGATTTCAACGCGGAATTAAAATTAGATTTTAATTCGGGCGAACGAGTTAGTTTAGAATTAATTCGTTAGCGACGTGAATAGTGATTTCGCTAGGCATAATCATTTAATTGCGTCGCAACGGAAAATTCGTTAATTTGGAATTAGCGAACCCGAGCCCGGGATTATTTGCGAGCGCATTCGCATTTCGAATTCGAGTGCGGCACGCAAGTCAAATCAAGCCTCAAATCGCTAGTCACATCAAGCGTCAAATCATGCCACTTTGAGTGATGTGACAATTGATTGATTGATTAATGTAGTGGTTGGCATTTATGGCTTTAAATTGTTTGACTTTTTGAAAGCCAAAAGTGTGTATATGTTTTGAAAAATCAATTACACATTTTAATCTCTCTTTTTATTCTCTTTGCTCACGTTTGGAGCAACCATTTCTCTCCTCATCTCTCGCCCATTTTGGGCAGTTTTGTTCTTCTGTTTTGCTGGGCAGAACCGAAAATGAAGGGAGGCTAAGTGTGATTTTGTTGCAAAATCAAGAGTGCTAGCACACTCCGAGAGACATGCGAAGGTGATAGGGAAGTCCACCCATGAGCCGGGAATCGTTTGACGAAGCTTGGTGCTCAAAAACTTGAAGATGAAGCCGAATCTTGGAGATGGAAATTCAGTCACTGCCGTGAGCAGTACATGAGCAGAAATTCAATTTTTGTTCGTCAAAGCGTCGCTCAACCGATCGTTGTGAGTATTCCGCAACTCCTCGTATGTTTTCACTTATGTTTCATGCTTGTTTATTGATCATTGGGACCTTAGTAAAATCCAACAAGTGTCACATGGCGTCACTCTATCTAAGGACATGTGTCCTAAAACTCAAGATGAGAGAGACAGCATGAGTCAGATACCGTTCGCCTCGACAGTCGGATCGATCATGTATGCTATGATATGTACGCGACCTGATGTCTCGTATGCTTTAAGCATGTGTAGTCGCTATCAGGCCGATCCAGGTGATGGTCACTGGATGGCGGTTAAGAATATCCTAAAGTATCTTAGACGAACTAAAGATGCTTTCTTAATCTATGGAGATGGAGAACTTGAGGTAACTGGGTATACCGATGCAAGTTTCCAAACCGATAAAGACGACTGTAAGTCGCAATCCGGGTACATATTTTGTTTGAATAACGGAGCAGTAAGCTGGAAATCTTCCAAGCAAGAGACTATTGCCGATTCAAAAACAGAAGCGGAGTACATTGCTGCAGCTGAAGCAGCAAAAAAGACTGTTTGGATCCGTAAATTCCTAATTGGATTAGGAGTAGTTCCGTTAGCAGCTGAGCCCGTTCCATTGTATTGTGACAATAACGGGGCTATAGCGCAGGCTAAGGAACCACAGTCTCATCAACGATCCAAGCATGTTCTTCGACGTTTCCATCTGATTCATGAGATCATACATCGTGGCGATGTGAAGATCGAGAAGGTCACATCAGAGGACAACATTGCAGATCCGCTGATGAAAGCTATTCCTCAACAAAATTTTGAGCGACATGTACATAGTTCAGATGTTAGATGCTTGAGTGACTGGCTATAGGCCAAGTGGGAGATTGTTGGACAATTATGACCTATATCGTCATTATTTGTAAAAGACATTGTGGTTTTTGTACAAATTAACTATGTGACAATGAAATTGCATTTTATCATTTTATAATTTGATTACTTAAATATATAAATGATAAAAGTCCTTATGATTAGTTACGGATTATAAGATATGAGAAAGTATCAATCCATAAAGGTTTAATCATTAAATATCCCTAGTCGTAGTATTATCGAGACTGGACATCGATAATGTGGAATAGACTAGTATTGCACTTGTGCGTGTTATGGAAGTGTAACTTCATAGTTCTCATATATTTAAGTATTGGATACTTATGTAAGTGTGATAGGATGTTGTGTTTACCGATGGTACGGAAACAGCTTCGCTCTGGATAGACCCTGTGGAATCCCATTGGTAGTATGACTATGTGTCTATGGGAATCCGCATCAGGGTAGGTGTATTTGGTCTTAACCTGAGACTTGCATCGCTAGTACTTGCGACAATCAATACGCTTTGGTTTTGGTCGTCCAGGACTTTAACAGGTTCTGTGTACGCCTCTTCTGGGTTTATTGAGAATCGTAGTGTATTGGGTGTGATGTCAAGATGGAAGTATCACTTCAGTCATATGGAGATGATGATCACGCATGGATACAGAACTGATACTCTAATTGGTTGCAACCATCGGGATAATATGACATGGTCATGATTATCCGATTAAAGAGACTAGTTGCTTGTAATCCGATATATGCTTCGTACGGGGCAGACACTATTCCAGCCCCAGGCCTTGCATGTGACATCCGATACTAGATCGCAATACGCAATACTACGTATACTACGCCTGACATAGATTATATATTCCTTTAAGAATATTTCTGGAGAATTGGGTAGGCACAGTGCTTTGCTAGAAGCCAATCATGTCTAGTAAATCGGTAAAAACGTAGTACAAGGTACGTACGTGTTCGGATAGTCCGACGACCGGATTTACTGCCAACATATCCAGGGATCTCATCGGTCGCTTCCCGAAGATTCATCGATGACGTATGATTCAAACATAATTAATCTGAGATTAATTACGGAGAGATTTTATCTAGGATAAAATACTATTTGAAGAGAGAGAACGATTAATTTGGAATTAATCCATAAAATAATATATTCGATATATTAAACGAATTTAGATTTCGATGCGGAATTAAAATTGGATTTTAATTCGGGCAAACGAATTAATTTAGAATTAATTCACTAGCGACATGAATAATAATTTTGCTATGCATAATTATTTAATTAAATTTGATATAATTACGTCGCAACGAAAAATTCATTAATTCGGAATTAGCGAACTCGAGCCCGGGATGTGTTGCGGGCCCACTCAGATTTTGAATTAAGTGGGGCCCACATGTCACATCACTAGTCATTCATTCACATTTTTGGTGATGGAAGTTAGTGAATGAAATCATGGTAACTTGTTTTACACACAAGTTGACAAGGTGAATGACATATACCAAATGTTTGGTATATCTTTCTTTTGATTTTTGAAATCAATTAATCAAGTCATTCACTCACTCTCACTCTCTCTAGCTCACGGTTTTGGGAACCAAAATACTCTCTCCATTTTCTTTCTTCTTTGGCTGAAACTATGAGGAAGAAGAAGAAGATTTTTGTTGCAAAAAATTTCTAAGTGCTAGCACACACAATGAATCATTCAAGGTGATCGGGAAACCAACCTTGGAGCTTGGAATCACCATTAATCTTGGATCTTGGATTACATCCCCAAAGGAGGAGCTTGGCCGAAAGTTGGAGGAACAAATTTTTATATTTGACGCATCCTAAATCCGTTCTTTGTAAGTATGATTCCGCCATACTTTATTTTCGTATTCACATGATTTCATTGCTTTATATGATCTTGGGATTGTCTTAGAGACCAACATCATTAATATTTTGTAGAATCTAAATTATACATTAATATGACTCTGATGCTACATCAGTATTGTGCTACAGCTACTGAGTTGTCCAAGTATTTAGGGATCAAATCCAAAATACTATGAAGACAACCGTAAGCACAACGATAATACAAAACTTCTAGTTTATAAGGTTATTATGCAACTTCATGATTCAATATTTCATAAGTTCCATCTAATTCCACTAAAAAAGTAGAATCCTCTGTGACACTCTAACTGCATCTTTTCTGACTCTTTATGACGTAGACAGTCTAACGTCATAATTAGACTCAAAACTAATATGACACAAACGGTTACATACTAAATGCTCCATGAATTAAGAAACTCGTTCTTAATATCTCAAATATCACAAAGAACATGTTTCAAGATCAATCCTATGGTCTATATGATATCAAAATAACTCGTAACAATTACGATTAAATCGATATCTACAATCGCACATAATAAAGTATTTATTATGTCATCATCAAATGATACATAAGATTGATTAGACATTCTAATCAATATCTCTTTCGAAAAAGGAATCATCCTTTACGAAAGATGAATACTTTATATAAGACACACATTAACCGTCAAACAGTTATACTAACTGTCATACATATAGCCTTGTTGTGTCTTTTATTAGATCATATCTAATGCACGACTAATAGAAGTATCTCACTAGTCTCATAGTCTTATATCTTATATATAAAACTTTAAATTGAATATAATAAAGACAACTTTTACTACTTTCACGGAGTAAGGGAAAACTTAGGTAAACCTCTTACCTTACAAACATCTCATTATTACTATAATAATGATAATGTTGTTAGGAAATATAACACTAGAAAGTAATTTGTACGCTCCCACTAACCTTTCAATCACATATGTATTCTCTATACTTTGACAAGATCAGACAATCTGACTGATATCAAAAATAGAGAACACGGATTTCCGGAAGACTTATCCGAGTCTACAATAGGCTCTATAAGCTAGCACACTAAACTGCGATCTCAGCAGAACACAAACTCTAGGGCCATTCCAGAATGAACTCTTCAAACAAAGAAATCACAACTGATCTCTTATCTGAATAAGTCATTCAAAAACGTCACTTTGCATTCTTTAGCTAAAATGTACAGTTTAATATCAACATTAACCAATATATCTTTAATTGTTCAATTAGTGTGACTAGAGACAAGTTTCCTCATAATCTACAATAGATTGTTGAGTATAACTTTTCTCACTGTCATACTATAAATGTCAAATCTTTAATAAGCTCACACTGCTTTTGCTGCGCAAACAATTAGCACATATCATGAACTAATTCATAATTAAAGCTTAATCAAGTTCAAAACTTGATCATAGTAAGCTACGAACAATCTTAGATCTATGATTTAATAATGAACTTCCAGAATCGATATCAAATATCGCTTCCATTATAAGTTATAGGATAATTTTCTTCGGTAAGAAAATAGCAGAACCATTAAGTATCAAATACTCGTAAATGATTCTGATGTCCTATTAGACTTATATAGAAGATGTATAAGGATTGTTTCGTCTTATTAATTACGTAGTTCCATTTATAATTTATCATTCTCATATTTTACTTCAATAAGTCAAGTCTTTTCTACAATTGTTAACATCCGATGTTACAGACCAAGTAATAAAACGATTTTACTACTTAGGAAAGATATTCTATCAAATAGAATACAATATTCTATTAAACAGAATAAACAAAAAACTTTTACTTATACCTCCGAGGCGTAAGTAATTTCCATTATATAACAATTATATAAAAGAAGGTTTCAAATCTCAAACTTTTCAAGATTCGAATTTTCTACCTATACATATAATATATGTAACTATAGAAATTAATGGAACCTAAATTAAAAAGATGAACTAGTGTTACTGGAGCATATACCCAAGAGTATTGAAACTAATTCAGTAACATTCAATATCAAACGAATCAAATCATATAAGATTCGACTGCTCCCACTACTCAATTCCATCAAGATGGAATCGTGGAAGAATAATATTGAATAAGAATCATATTCACTGAATAACCTTAGAACTAATTGCTTTAAATTCATATGTTTGATCGTATCAAAGATCTTTGAACAGTTTAAAGATATGTAATGAATTTTAAGGATAGAGTTCTCAAAAAAAAAAAACTTCAGATTGAATATATTTGAACAAGTAAAAAATGTTCAATATACGTTTCATCAGAACAGATTGAAAGATCTTGATACTTTCAAGACGTTCAATATGTGTTCCTTCAGAAACACGTAACTAAGTTATGACAATTCATAAACTAAGTTACGAAGTAAAGAAAACTACCTTAAGCAATTACAATACATTAAACTACATACATCTAATGTATCAGTTTAATAAATCTGGTGGTCAAATGAAAAATCATTAGTTAAACGAGATTTTAATCATATTCCCGAATACAATATTCATTAAATGGATAAAGATATGTGGTGTGATCTCGTATCAAACCATCAGTTACCATACAGAATAAGCATCCAATGCTTAAGTGATAAAATCTCATAAAACACCGTTCTAAATTATTTATTTTACCGAATATTTTTTCTTAATGTTTACCTCTACGTCAATGACACTACTAGTTATATTTAAAATATATAACAATTGTTTATAAAGAAGAAGTAATTGTCCAATAGTCGCAAGTTTCGATATCAAATATCAAAACAATAATTAACTAATATTTTAAATAACTAGACGGGAGATCTGGTATCAAATACCTATAGTTGTAGTATTGTGAAAATCGATATTTTCTATACACAACTATACGCATCTCCTTTCTTTAGCTTTACTATTTGCATTCAACTATTCACAACAATTGCAAATAACTGATTAGCAAATTGTGTCAGATACATTGCCTCTAAAGGTCATTAAAGCTAAGAAACGTCATTACTAGATAAACAAATACCTAATGTGGCTTTCTTAATGCAGTCAAGAATCTCGAGACATGAACTTATTCGTGTAAATTCTTACTGCACAAGAAACTATTCTCATTACAGAATAATATCCCAAAAGGGATATCTATCTAGATTATCTGTCATGACTTAGAAACTAAGTCACTAACCATCTTGATTTTTCAAGAAAAATGGAACAACAGTTCCCGATGGTTTAGACCAATCTAAAAAAAAATATCCTAGTCTAATAGTATCTAAAACCTATTCTAGAATAACTGTAACCAAAAGTCAAGTCAGATGACATATCAAAATATGTGTGCAGTGAATAAATATTCAATTCCATAAAAACAAAAGAATAAGGAAACGAACAAGTGGCAATTTCCATAATAATACACAATGTCTAAGTTATGGAATATTTTAAACTTAACAGTGCCTCCCACTATTTTACGTAATACCGTAATCCCCAACGGAAAAAAGAGAATTCAATAATTAAATCGAATTTCACAATGGGAAGTGGACCCCATGAATATATTTCGACTTACAGCAGAGGCACGGTCTCGCCTACATATATTCATCAGGTAGACAACTCATTTGTCAATCACTCAATAGTGACTTCTGGGTTCCGGTCCTGATCGTTTCTCGTTATGACAGTTAGGGCACGTTCACAAGGAGGCGTACCAAGGTTAAACTCAAGCTACTTGCGTAACCCTGAAAGTTAGGGCACGTTCAGGATTCCGCTTTTGCTTGAATTTATCTATTATCTAATATACATCCGGCATAAATAAATCTCTATCGAATACACCCTCACAGCAGAGGCACGGTCTCAGATGTAGTCACGGAAAAGTATCTATAAACCGTATTGACAAGGCGAACCAAGAAACAAGTATTCCAAATACCAATTACTTTAAAACCTTATTAAGCGGGGATATTCCACAAAGTGTCATACACTTCAAATTTAATCAAATTAAATTAAAGCATGCATGTATCAAGAAAAGACAAGAAAAAACATTAGATTTAAAGGGCTAATCATATCAGGGGCCAAGAATCAGACTCGCTCTGATACAATTTTGTTGGGATTTTAAG
Source organism: Zanthoxylum bungeanum (assembly GCA_019454045.1). Classification (NCBI taxonomy): domain Eukaryota; kingdom Viridiplantae; phylum Streptophyta; class Magnoliopsida; order Sapindales; family Rutaceae; genus Zanthoxylum; species Zanthoxylum bungeanum. The sequence continues at coordinate 38,571 of SKCR01033668.1, read as the reverse complement.
GGCGGAAGATCCGGTAACTCAACGGAATCGCAGAAAATCAAAATTTTCCGATTTCAAAATTTTTCTTGGACCTATTAAATAAACTTATTTATTTAATTACCCAATTATCAAATTCTGAACACAAGAAAATAAATTTCTTGGTAATTACCGAATTGGCCCAAAACTTTGCAAATTGATCATTTTAGTCCAAAATTATCAAATACAATTTTGGATAATTCTAAATCAGTTCTAAAATAATTTTCAACATATCCAATACATCAAAATCAGATTGCAATAAAGATACCAAACTTTAAGCAAATTGCCGAGAGGTCCCCAAATTTTTGATTAATTGTAATTTAGTCCATTTTGTTCAAAACATGCCAAGATCAAATCCAATCAACCCAAAATTTTACATGCATCATATACACTCCATAATAAATCACATATATGAAAATCGCTAAATTTGGGATGGGTTAAGAACCCTATTTTTTCAATTTCATCAAATTGAGTAATTTTACCAAATCTTTAAAATCCAACACTTTAGTTCAATATTTACAACACCAAACAAGTCTCACCACTTTGAAATAACTCTAGAACAATTTTAGGTCACCAAGGAGTGGCTCAAAAACTCTAGAATGGCAACTTGATTTCCAAAGAATCAAAAGTAAGCATTTAAAACCATTTCAAGCTTACTTACATGCACACATCTTTCATTCAAGTTCACAACAAATTAACTACAAACTATAAGAGTAGAGAGAACATCAAAGCTACACAAAATGATGCCAAGCATGTTAGAAACAATTTCCATATTGAAGACTTTAAAGAAATACTTACAAAAACAAGATTTTTCAAGCTTTCCTCTCAACTTCTTTTGTGTTTCATTTGTGTCTAATGAACTTGTTAAACCCTAAAAAATGAAACAAAACAATATATACCTTCACCAAAAAGCCCTTGGCCGAAATTAGGTGATGTATATACAAATATCTTGATATTTTTATTTCATTTAATTTTGCTTTAGCAACTTGCAAAAGTCATCATCAAACCATTTAATGATTTTCTTAAAGTCAAATAAAGCAACTTAAAAATATAACAATTATATTCATTTTAGGGTGTTGGCCGATAATTACATATAGTAAAGGAAAACAAATATTTTCATTTTAAAACAATTTTAACAAATATCCTAAGAAGTCAAAATAATTTTGACAACATTTTCCTTTAAGTATAAATCAATAATATACACTTATAATCATTTCCTAACTTTATCATTTGGTAAGATATTTATATTTTAATTATATTAATAATTTAACAATTAAATAAATAATTAATTAATCAAATACAAATATCTCAAATATATGTATTATATTTACTTTAAATATCTCAAATACATATATAAATGATATATGTCAAATACCTTTATTTGATAATTTATTAATGTGTATTTAATAATATCATATATTAAATAAAAATACATATTAATTAGGAAATGACGGTTCGGCCCATTTGCATGTATTTTTCATTTAATGTTTAAACGATTTATAAATAATCACCATTATTTATAAAAATCGCCCTAGTATTCTACGAGTAAATTTCATTAGTGAGACTCTCTAGATTCAGGTATATCTGTCACAAAATCCAATTTTGTGTCCATAATTTACCCACCCGTAAATTATGATGACCACATATAAACTAGCTAAATCATACAGGTCGAGGTCATTGCATACGTATAATCCCTCTGTCACAGGTATCTGGATTATCCCAGAGATATAGATATAAACGTCAAATCTCTATAGCTATAATCTCGTCGACGTATCTATTAGCAATCTCTAAATAACACTCGGAACTTACTTCCGAAATATACTATGGCCATAGATTTAACTGATTGCTAATCACATATGGACTACCTATGCTCTGTACACAGAACTGACGGATCCTATCTTGACACACACAGAATATCCTGAGGATCGGTCCACACCCAACGAACATGCGGAGGTCTGATCTAAATAGATCGGTGACGTGACTGCCATCTAAATGTGGAGGATGTCTCGTACATCCACAGTGGTATCTCAAGTCGAATGACCACTATGCTACTCAACCCGAGAAGATTCTTATTGACGTTGGTGTACCATCTATTAAGAATCTTCGGTGATTCGTTCAATATTTATCCACTATAAACACCATCACGTCTATACGAGTCTCCCCAGACTCATGGTTCATTGGGATAAACCATCGGACCAAGTCTCCATATACGACATGTATTGGTCTCAACGGATTTGACTAATCGACCCGTGTTAGTAAATCTTGACCAGGAACTATATTTGATAATATACATTTAGCAGTGACACTTCCCAATGTCAATTACAAACTACCTTTGCAACTGTGTACTGCATTATATATTTTCGGGCCTTTGTCTAATATATACATATCACTAAACCACATTTAGTATCAATCTAATTGTAATCAGATCGAATATGTATATAAAAATAAGAGGTGCAACGATAAATAAGTAATATTATGGAAAAAGGAATTGATCGTATTCATGAATCAGACATAAATACGATGCGGAATGGCGCTCTGAGCACCAACCCCAACAGATTTCCCTAAAGTACTTGATGAATCCAGGATCGCTGTTCATGGCCGAAATAAACATAACCGTATAACGGGAAATGATCGAAGTAAAGCTGTGTGTTGGCAATTGTCTTGGTTTACACCAACGGTTGAACAATTCAAGACTACATGTCACTAGTTTGCCAAGTAAATCCGATTGTCATTCACTAGGAAAGGTTCAAGGCGAAAGCTACCTATTTCGATACAGCTTTAGTTCACGGAAACACTTTCAAGTGTCTGCATGAATATTTGAAGAATTGTGGGGGATTGTTGTAAATTCTTCAAATATGGTGTAGACACTGCATTTTTGCAAAGAGCCCAATGATGAGCCTCGTAAGGAGGCACTACCTGATAAGTTGCGGAAGTCGCGGGAAACGAACGTCGGAAAGAGAAAATTCTAAAATTAATAGCTCGTCAAATTTAAAATCGCTAGTTAGCCGCGGGTTCGCTCAGTCGATTCCTATTTCAAACATTAATCTTGGCCCAAAGCCCATACGCACTCATCCAAAGCCCATACACACCCATCCAAAGCCCACATGCACAACCCTAACCCTAATACACCACTATATAAAGACCACTAAACTAAACCTATCCCCTATGAATCCTCACGCCAAAAACAAAACCCTAACCATTGCCTCTCGCCTCCCTCTCTTTCTCTCTTCAACCAGCCGCATGAAGACAACAAAAAAATAAACCCTAAACTCTCTCGCCTCTCACCTCTCCCTAACATAACTTCTCTCTATCGGCAAACCGACACTCTCTCTATCTCTCGCCATGACAAAAGAAATAAACCCTAACCAGAAACGTAGATAACCATTCATCAATAACACACAAAGCTGGACACTTCACGCAACCCTTCCTTCCTCTCTCACTCTTATCCATGACAACCCATCCACTAAGAAAAAACCCTAACAGCAGCTGACTCTCATCCACGACAGCCTCTTCCCCTTTCTTTCCTCTCTATTTCTCCCACGAACAACTCGCGACAGAACCAAAAGAACCCAATCTCTCTCGGCAAACCCCATGAAAACAAACACATGCCTCACACATTCTTTCTTTCTTAACACGTACACAGACCACACACCTTCCCTCTTGAATAAACACACACATTGACAAAGAACACAAACCTAATCTCTCTCGGCACACGTCCCTGGCCTCAAAACAAACACTCACGGCACCCTTCCCTCAAAGTCACCTACACTCCACACCTCAAAAGGCCACGTGAACACACCCCATACACACACACAAAACGCACACAAACAGCACTCGGTTCTCCCACATTCAACACATACACACTCCTCTCTCATGCACACACTACTCACGGCAACCATCCCTCACTCTCACGCCCACAAAAAAAATAATAAACCCTAATACACATCTCTCTCTTCTCGCTTGGCCCTTCTCTCCTCTCTCTAGCCTGGACTCTTCACGCCTTCTTCTTCCCCACACACAAACACACTCACGGCAATACTATATTCCTCTTCCTCTCACCCTCTCTCCCACTCACACTTCACTCTCTCTCTCACGACATCAACCAAAATAAAAAAAAAACAAAGACACGCTCAGACAACAATAACACGCACACACAGAAACTCCACTGACCGACAACATGTAAACAAGATGCACAATTTCAGCCTCACACAGCAAAGACAACAAACACGAACAACCCTAAATCCATTGACCGAATAAACAAACCAATAAAACAGCCCTCCACCCACGTGAAAACCGAACCAGAAGCCAATGTGAAACTCAACCAAAAACAGCCCCTAAAACAGTCTTGAAACAGTCCCAAAACACCCCAAGCTGAGATAAAAACAGTCCCCAAAACCATCCCTGAAACAGTCCCTCAATAACCACTCAAAACAGCAGCAAAACCACCCCTAAAACAGTCCAAAAAACAGTAAACAAAACAGCGAAACATCGAGTGAAAATATAGAGAACAACGAGTGGAAACAACGAACCAGCGAACCAAAAAAAAATAGCGGAAACATTAACACTTCCGGCGATGTTCCAACGCACTCCCGAGAAGCGACTTAAAAGGTAAGACCTGAGGGTACCCTTTATTCCATTTTATTTTGTTGTCCTGGAAACGACATGCTTGGTTGGACGTGGAATACATCCAACCGGGCATGCGAAGTCCTACATTGAAAACGGCCAAATTATTTGGTCACATATTTAGTATTCCGCATTTATTTCGTCTTATTAGTCTTTTATTATTTCACATTTAATTTACGTTTATTGTTGTTTTATTGTTCCACATTTTTGTTTTGTGTTATTTGTCTTCATTGTTATTTCAGATATTTCTCTCTTCGGTTATTCATTGTTATATGCATTATCATATTTCATGTATGTCAACATTGGGTTAATGATTGCGTTGTGTTAATGATTGCGTGTTATCCCTCGCGGTATATCGGATGGAAACCCAGACATAAATTCCGTAGCCGAATCTGAATGGACGGTAGTGCGGTCTGTACTTGGGATACAACTCCACGTACCGCTTGAGAAACACTCATGCATGTGTTTATGTCATTATAGATGCCGTTTTTGTAATCTCATTCAAACGCGTTCTCAAACGCTACACGAACATATGCATTCTGCCGCACTCCGTTCGAAAGCGTTTCCGAACGTATGCATTCTGTCTTTTCATGCATCGCATCCCATCCCGTTCGAATGCGTTTCCGAATGCTACACGAACGCGCACACACTTGACATATTCCTTTATCATGTTTTATGCATGTTTGTCTCTTTGGTTATTCCTTTTTGCATCATGTGCTTAATTATCTGTCGCTATTGTTAACGATTCTATTGTCATTGCCGCACTTCTCTGATTAACATGTTTTTAGAATTATGCATTTGCTTTCACTTACATTTATGTTTATTGGTGTGCAAACTTGTATGTCATTTGAATTATCTTGCATGTGTTGCATAAGAATTGGTTATATCATTGCTTAAATCCGTTTTTTACAATTGGCATAAGTAAGGGACCATTCTGAACCTAACGGTTTGAGGTTTTCCCTTGGGTGGCGACTCCATTTATTCTCCGATTTAGTCCCCCGCGGGCTACTCCGTACTCCCGACCGGGCCGCGAGCTCGTGCAGCGTCGCCCACCTCTGTACCATGTCTACATATGGTTGGCTAAGATGGATGAGGGAAATGTCCCTTGGATGGTACCCTATATGGACATGTCCTCCAATTGAGAAGCATGGAAGGGGTACATCCTTTTGGAGGGTTTCGCCCCAACCCAAAGAGTCTCCTTAAGACACCCTTCCATGCCTTTATAAGGAAGAATCCATGTTCATTCTCAAAATCTGAAGGAAATCCGAATTTTGTGAGTCACATTTTCATTTATTTTGTAAGAGAGAGTTCCACCATATTCCAAGTTCAAACACTTGTTAAGGAGTGCCCCCTTGAACAAGAAGAATCCAAGGAATCCTGGGAGAACGTTAGCCACATTGCATATTAGTGTAGATCTAATTTGTGTTCTGTGTTGTGATTGTTTAAAGCATGTTAATTTTATGTTTAAAAACACTAAACCACCAACATTTTATAATATATTCTATGTGATTTTCTGAACAAAATAACATTTAAATTTCATTTTTCTTTGACTCTTATTTATGTATTTCACCTCTTATTTTATGTATTTAATCATTTATTAGTTTGTTTTGAAGGAGCTTTCATATTGGATATATACATATCTAACAAATCCATCTTGACTTTTTACACAAAATAATTAAAAAAAATCGAAAAGAAATTATTGTGAACCGAAGAAAATATATTTATGCCACGACCCTTGATTAAAAAGATCTTAATACATAGTCTTTAGAATTTGAACCAACTACTCAATTATTTTTTGTATTATAAAATTAGAAAGGTCTATGTTGTATATTTATTTTCGTAAAAGTCTACTTCATTATTCTATATTTTTCAACTGCTATATTTAAAGACAAAATATTTTAGATAATTTTTGAAAATATAAAAATTAACAGAATAATTAGTTTACCCTATTATATTTAAAGGTAGCGACCATGTCTTATTCAAAACAGGCAAAAAAATATTATTATTTCCTTCTGGCAATAAGATTTCACTTGTGGGAATATTACATATGATATACGCAAGTCTCTCCCATTGGTACAACAATTTTATAAATGCAAGTTTAAATACAAGTAATGTGGTATTCCATTTATCCCACATTCATTAAGTATGTGATTAGCTGATAATTTATTAATTATTGTGCATCTTTTTTTTTTTATAAGTCGGTTTTTTATGATGAATTATAACAATAGGTTACAAATGTAATTAAATGCTGATTTGAAGCCATATGGATCTTTTATTATAAATAATTTAGTATTGTTCCAAATTCATAATATTCATGCTCACGTAGCAGATAAAAGATTTTGTCCGAAATAACATCATGGTAAACGGTATTTCGGAATAATGTTACTCTTATTAGAGTCTAACCTCTTCGGTCAATTTTAGTTTTTCCAGAAGTCTTCAGACTCTGGGGGTCGGCCTGACCTCTCCTGTCTGCTGTCATGATAGTACCATGATATATGTCACCCTCTCATTAGACCTGAGTCTATTGGTTGGTTGCAGAGCTAAATTTGAACACCTACAATTATAAATATACATGTGATAGACGAGTATAAAAAATTCATTTATATAATTACACTAGACGAGTATAAAAAATTCATTTTTATAATTACACAGAAAATTATAAAAAAAATTCAGTACTGACCCAAATTCATAATATATTCATGCTCCACCTAGCAGAAAAATGATTTTGTCAACTCAGAAACAGCAACAACGCGATTGTGAAGTGCCAAAAACACACTAAAAAATGGCATAGTTGTAAGATTGAAGGCACAGTCTAACAACCATTAGCTTAGCATCATAAACAAGAAGAAATTAATCCAATTTGATTGCAAATTCTGCGTCAGCAAAAACAAAAGGAAAATTATTTTGTTTCTATTTTAAAGATAGCGAAAGTTTAAAATTATTATAATGTTTTTTATTTTATCACTATAAATTTAAAAAATGTATCAATTTACATTTTTATAAGTTAGAAAATTAATAATTTTTTTTATAATAATTCAGGTGGGTAATGTATGAACAAATTCCAAATTTTGCATTTTGATAATATTATTTAGCAATCACGGGCCTTTCTGGGCCCTGGATAGTACCAATATAAGAGTTTGTGACAACATCGATTTACCCATACATTAATTGAATGACGTAGGGTTTTCTGATATTCAAAAAAAAAAAAAAAATCATTAAATTTACTTGTATCACCGCCAAGTTGACTGGTCTTTAATGAACAATTTTAATGCAAACTTGGTACCAAACACAATATAATCAAATACGATATATTACCCATTTGCAGATAAATAAATTAATAATGAACAAATGGGACCTATTCGTTTTATCATCCTCACACGCTTCCAATTTCTGACATTTGGGACCTATTGGTTTGGAAGGTGCTTTCATGATAATAAAAAAGTGATGTCGAATAAACAAATGAGAAAATATTATTTTTCTACCTGATAAATAGTGTAAGTATTATTTATTATGAAAAATTTGAAATTATTTTTGAAAAACACAAATATGAAGTGTAAGAAGATTTGGTGACTATTTTTTATGGCTTTAAAACAGGCTGTTATGTTCATTAAATTAATATACCATGTCACCAATGATTAGGAAGATTAGTATAAATAGGGGCAGCAAGTATTGTTTTAACATCAAGTCACAAACACACAATTGTAAGAAATGGGAGCCTCGGGAGAGCCGAGGCAATGGCCTCTATGGGTTTCTTCATTGGCATTTTTGCTCATAGCCACTACGGCTGCTCATGAGCCTTACATTTATGCCTCTCCACCACCCCCACCTTACTATTACAAGTCACCGCCGCCGCCGGAATATTCTCCACCGCCACCTTATTATTATAAGTCACCACCACCGCCTAAAAATTCACCTCCGCCACCTTACTACTATAAATCTCCACCACCACCAAAAACGTCTCCTCCACCGCCTTACTATTATTTGTCCCCACCACCGCCTAAGAAGTCTCCCCCACCTCCTTATTATTACAAGTCTCCACCACCACCAAAAAAATCCCCACCTCCACCTTACTACTATAAATCACCACCACCGCCAAAGAAGTCTCCTCCACCCCCTTATTACTATAATTCACCGCCGCCCGCCAAAGAAGTCTCCTCCACCCCCTTACTATTACCATTCTCCTCCACCACCAAAGAAGTCTCCTCCACCCCCTTATTACTATAAATCACCGCCACCGCCAAAGAAGTCACCTCCACCACCTTACTACTACAAATCACCACCACCACCAAAAAAGTCTCCACCACCACCTTATTATTACTTGTCTCCTCCCCCACCAAAGAAGTCTCCTCCACCCCCTTACTACTATAAATCACCGCCACCGCCGAAGAAGTCTCCTCCACCACCTTACTATTATCACTCTCCACCACCCCCAAAGAAGTCTCCTCCACCCCCATACTACTACAAGTCACCACCACCGCCAATGCATTCTCCCCCACCGCCTTACTATTACAAGTCACCACCACCTCCGGAAAAATCTCCACCCCCACCATATTACTATAAATCGCCCCCTCCTCCCTCTCCATCTCCACCGCCACCATACTACTACAAGTCTCCTCCACCTCCTTCACCATCACCACCACCTCCTTATTACTATAAATCACCCCCTCCTCCCTCTCCATCTCCACCACCACCATATTACTACAGTCTCCTCCACCTCCTCCACCATCACCACCACCTCCCTACTATTATAAATCTCCACCTCCTCCCTCTCCATCTCCACCCCCGCCATACTACTATAAGTCCCCACCACCTCCGTCTCCATCACCACCACCTCCTTATTATTATAAATCTCCACCTCCTCCCTCTCCATCTCCACCCCCACCATATTACTACAAGTCCCCTCCACCTCCATCACCATCACCACCACCTCCATATTATTACAAGTCTCCACCACCTCCCTCTCCATCTCCACCCCCACCTTACTACTATTTGTCCCCTCCACCTCCTAAAGGCTACTAAATATACAGTCTTCTATTGAAACATATTTGAATTTTTATAAGAATAAGCAAGTTCATACGCTGTTCTCCTTCTGATTTTTTTTCCTATACCAATGTTTTTGTGAATAAAAGGTTTGGAAATTTTAAATCCATTTGTAAAAGCACTCATTTTCATTGTACCACTTATTGTAAGCAATAACATCTTGTAATTTTAGATTTCATAAAAGTTATGTTGCTATGTTACATTTTTCTTTCTGAATTTCAATTTCCATTCATATGCATGAGGCTCCACCCCTAATCGAAAGCAAACAAGTTAATTTAATAAAAGTGATGGTAGAAATTACTGGGTTATAATTGAAATTAATCTTTGAAATTTTTATATTTTTGGCCTCTCGATTTAATTATATTTATTCGACCTCCTAATATTTGCAATTTCTTCATTCTAACTCTCATATTGAACTAAAATCCTGATTCCGTCGTACCATTGATCATTTAAACTGCGAAACATCTCAGCCTTAGAGTAATATAATGGGTTTAGAGTTTTATTAAAAAAAAATGTTTGTTTACATTTCCCTTAATATTCAAAGTTATTTATTTGTAAATATTTGAAATCCTAATAACCCTTCAACTTGCAGCGCTCACCTATGTAATTATTGGGGTGGCGATTGTGACCAAAATTTGGAAGGTTTTATATTATGATACAAATGGATTCCTTAACTTCCTTTAATTTAGAGTTTGAGTGTAATATATGAAGAAAATACTTAGATTTTCCTTAAGAAAAAAGAGGTCTAATCTGATAATTAATTTTTATTGACTGGATTAGATACTCCTACATAGACCCGGCCACGGTTCCGGTTCGGAACAGGAACCAGAATCGTAATGGACCGATTCGGTTAGGGTTCCACCCCCGACCGAACCGGTTGGAATCGCTGGAACCGAACACAAAACCCTCCCAACGGCCGTTTGTCTCCCTAGCCCCTAAATAAATAAAAAGGCCTAACAGCCATTAAAAAAATTTGAATATAGAATTCTAATATACCCCTTATAACGATAATAAAACGGTTATATTTATGGGTATTTTCAGTATAAAAAAAAATTCTAAAATTCTATAAATATAGGTTATTTTTCATTATTTCAACACCCAATTTCTCAACTCTCTCAATTCCTAGAATTCTCTTATTCTCAATTAGTTATTATCATTCAATTTCTATTTTTCTTACTTTTTTCTTAAACAAAAAATTCAATTTTAATGTCTATCAATAGACTTAATAAGTAAGAGTCTCCATCTGAGAACAACTAATGTCAATATGCAACAAAAGCATCCCCGAGATCACTCACGGAGAAGAGACGTTAGTCTCGTTCCTCGGATGTTTTCAAAATTCATTTTCATTTAGACCAAGAAGATGAAAGTTCAAGAGCAGTTTGCAACCATTATGGGGTTCCTACAAATTTTCTGGTGGATACGGCAATATGATGAAACACCTGGAAAGACATCATGCGGTTGAACTTGGAATTGATACGACGCAAACTCAAATGGTCATGTACGCATCATCTAGTAGAGGTACGAGTGTTGTAGATTTATTTAAATATTCTGATGCAAAAAAATAGAGAAGAATTTGCGAAATTAACTTGTATGAAACATCTTTCTTTAAGCTTTGGTGAAAAACTTCATTTTACTAATTACGTGCATATTGCTTTAAATCCTGCTGCATGTAGAATGACTCGAAACACAACAAAACGTCATATTTTTAAATTATACAAAGATGATAAAATTATTTTAAATGAAATATTTAAAGATATTAAAGGTCGTATTTCTATATATTCTGATATTTGGAGTGACCATTGGCGAACCCACTCATACATGGATTGTTGGCGACTTGGTCACGTAATTGGATTTTGATGATACAATGAGAATGAAGTCTTCGACGCACAAATACGAGGTAATACAAAAAGATGTCGAAGCATACGTGGTGAAGAGCGAGAATGTGAAGACTTGCGGCAAATTGAAGAATATATTGCGAAGTCTTAGCTTAGGATTTAAATTGTATTGTAAATTGTAATATTCAAGTGCCTAAGCTCATAGGGAACATGCACATTCACTTAGATACATTAGGTTCATGTACAAAATGCGTTAAAATCTTCATATCTGTATTTTTGGTACTGAGGCCGGCATACCGGTCCCTAACCGGTATCCATACCGGCGAAGTGTTCTATTTTTGTACACTCACTGGAACCGGCATAGACCTTACCGGTCACCATATCGGTGATCATATGTACTGCAAGGCTACTGGAACCGGCACAAATAACACCGGTTTCCATACCGATCTTTAATTCGGTCGACCTGGGGATTGCATGCTCACTGGAACCGGCATGACCTATACCGGTCTACATACCGGTCTAACGGTTGGATTCTTCCAATGGATAGTTCCCATATTGAAATCGGCAAGGACCAAACCGGTCACCATACCGGTCTAGCTGCTGGTTTCTCCCAACGGCTATATTACCGTTGGAGACCGGCATACCGGTACTGTAGGACCGACATACCGATCTCAGCAGTGACTGTTGGGGAAGCTTTTCATTTTCTATATAAATGAACCTCAATTCATTTGCCTTGGTTAGAGACATCATAATACATCTTCATACATTCTCTAAGGCAAAAATAAGAGTGTCTTAAACCTTCTTAATCTCAAACACTCTCAAGCTCACACACTCACATTCATATCATTTAGTGAACTTAGAATACTTGGGTTTGAAACTTACACAATCTTCTTAATATTTGTAAGTGCCCAAGTGTGTTTTAAAATCTTCTCATATAAAAACACTTGTGGTTGTGAAATCCCATATGTTGGGTAGTTGTAAGGTTTGTGAGTAAGCCTACGAACAAAACTCAAATTGTAAAAGGTTCGGAGTGCACCTTTACGGAAAACTCTTGGTTGCGGGTGAACCACGGAAACTCGATTCTATTGGAAATCTTCAAGCGAGGTTTGGGGGAGTGGAAGTAGGCACATTTGGCCGAACCACTATAAATCTCGGTGTCGTATCTCATTTCCTTATACTTTTACATATTGCAAGTTTATTTATGTTTATGTTTATTGAATAGAAAACTTGCATATAGATTATTAATTGGAATAGAGAACATTAGCCTAAGAGTCCATTTGGTTATAAGAGCTAAAAATCGGTAAAGATTTATTAATTCCGCATTTATAGCGATAACCCAATTCACCCCCTCTTGGGTATAGAGATTGATTTGTCACTATTGATTGCAGGAAATTTCAGTTGGATTCAGAGCGAGGTATTCTCTACAAGACTTAACCGTCCGAGAATAGATCATGGGTTCTACAAGGAACTCTTCAAATCTTGCCGAAGGATTTTCAACAACTAGACTTCTATTTTACACCGGAACGGACTACAATTATTGGAAAATGAGGATGTTGAATTATCTCCTTACTGTTGATCCACAATCATATTTGGTCATTACACGGGGTGCAAAAGGGCCAACGAAGAAGGATAGCAACGAGGTTGATATTCCAAAGCCGAGTTTAGAATGTGATAATGAGGACTTGAAACAAGCCTCACAAAATGCTAAGGCACTCAACCAACTTCTATGTGCCATTGATCGGGATCAAATAAACAAACTTCCGAAGTGTGGAAACACATATGATTTGTGGAAGTCTTTGGAAATGATCAACAAGGGCACACGCCAAGTAAATGAATCAAAGATCAACCGGTACATGTGCGAATTGGAAAACTTCAAAATGGAATCAAGGAAGAAATTGATCACATGATTTCAAGGTTTACAGTCATCATCAATCATTTGGGCGCCTTGGGAAAAGTCATTGGGCCAACGGACCAAGTAAAGAAAATCTTGAGATCACTCCCTAAAGAATATAGAAGCTATACCGCCTCCATCAAAGAAGCAAACGATATGAATATCTTGAAGATGGACGATTTAGTCGGTAAATTGCTTGAATATGAATTGGAGATCAAGATGGATAAAAAGGAGGAAGATGAGAAAAGGAAAAGGAAGTCATTGGCATTAAAAGCAAGAAGAAGAGACGACTCAAGCTCAAGTGATAGTGATAGTGATGATGAGTTGACTCAAATAAACAAGAACTTCAAGAAGCTCCTTAAATTCGTAAAGCAAAAGGGAAAATCAAAGACGGATGAAAAGAAAGAAGAAAAATGGCCGCGGAAAAACAAGAAAATTGTTTGTTATGAATGCAACAAACCGGGTCATATAGCTACCGATTGCCCATTGAAGAGAATGAAAGGAAAATCAAAGGAAAAGGCAATGAAAGCAACTTGGAGCGATATCGATTCTAGCTCATTCGAGGAGGAAGAGAAGGTCCAAGCCAAAGAAAGAACAAATTTGGCATTTATGACCATCGAAAATGACCTAGCATTTATGGCCATCGAGGATGAAGACCCTTTCTTTGAAAACGAAAAAGAAGAAGAAGAGGTACACAATTCTCAAGATTATAATGATTTACTTAATGCATTTAATGGCTTGCAAGAATTGTGTGATGTGCTTAAAAAGAAATTAAAATTGATCAAAAATGAGCATGTTACACTTAAAAATGATCATGCAACTTGTATGGATAAATTTCATGTTTTAGATAATGATATTACTTGCTTAAAGGCTCAACATGAAAAAGAAATTGCATGCTTAAATGATGAAAATGCATGTTTAAAATTGAAAAAGCTAGAACTTGAAAATACCATATGTAATAAGCCATCTAGCTCTAAAACATGTGAATACGAATCAATTTTGAATGAAAATGTCTTATTAAACACAAATGTTATAGATTTGCAAAACATACTTAGTAAATTCACATTGGGACATAAAAATTTTAATATGCTTATTGGATCCCAAAAATGTGCATTTAAAAGAGAAAGATTAGGATATAGGCCTTACATTAAAAGAAAATATTTGAAAAATTATTTTGTTAAGGCATCCGATTCTCATGCTAAGAATGTTATAAATGAAAATGTCACATGTCATGCATGTAATAAAAATGGACATAAAATTTTTGAATGCATGAACAAGAATGTAATTAAAAATGCATAGATTCCTCAAGGAATCAAAATTGACCCCAATGGACCCAAGAAAATTTGGGTACCAAAATGTAATTGATAATTTGTAGGGGGAGCTTTGGGAATGATCATAAAGAGAATTGCTAATTGATCCCAAAAGCTCAAAGAAATGAGGAATCGCAACGGTAAAGGTAAAATCTGTATTTACGGAAATATTGGTACAGTTTCCTCAAAATTGTGTATGTATGCATATTTCAAACTGTTATAAATATTTTTTGAAGCATACAAAGTGATTAGACAATGTATTTAACTTTCTATTGGTATCAATTGTCAATTTGATATCATTAAATTCCTTAATCATACATTTAAACCCATTCTTCATATCAATTGGTATCACATTGAATTTATTAAGTTAAATTACATGTATGTGTTTATTTGATTGATTTTGCATTGAATATGATTTTGCCATGTAACATAATTGAATAAAAATGAAATGCATGTATATTGTCATAGTTTCCATTGATATAATGAAAAACATGGATTTTTTATATTTAACTGATTGGTATCATGAAATGTATTGAGTTATTTTTTAATTGGTATCAAATTTTTGGGAGAAATCATGCTTAAGTTGATATATATTTAGTGAAGTAAAATCATTGTTATAAATTTTTAGTTGGTATTATTTGACATAAATATTTTTTGGAAATACATCATACATGATTTTACATTATATGGCAAAAAGAGGGAAATGCCAAATGTGCATATTTTTAAAATTTTGGTATCCTTATTAAATGCACATATGTTATTGGTGTCTCATTTAGCACAAAATATTTGCTTCTCCACTTTTTGATTATGTCAAAGGGGGAGAAATCACTAGAATGAGATCAAAACTTGTTTTGCTCTCACCCTTAGTTTAAGGGGGAGTAATTGTACTAATGTGTTTGTCAAGTCTTATAGAGATATCTTAAAGACAATCACACATTGAAGGGGGGGCTTATTTTGAGGGGGAGCAAAATCGTCACCATTTGGACTCCTAGCAGCTCACAAGTCTAAACAACTTTTAAGGGGTTGCCATCATAAAAAAAAGGAGATTGTTGGCGACTTGGTCGCGTAATTAGATTTTAATGATACAACGAGAATGAAGTCTTCGACGCACAAATACGAGGTAATATAAAAAAATATCGAAGCATACGTGGTGAAGAGCGAGAATGTGAAGACTTGCGGCAAATTGAAGAATATATTGCGAAGTCTTAGCTTAGGATTTAAATTGTACTGTAAATTGTAATATTCAAGTGCCTAAACTCATAGGGAACATGCACATTCACTTAGATACATTAGGTTCATGTACAAAATGGGTTAAAATCTTCATATCTGTATTTTTGGTACTGAGGCCGGCATACCGGTCCCTAACCGGTATCCATACCGGTGAAGTGCTCTGTTTTGTACACTCACTGGAACTGGCACAAACCTTACCGGTCACCATACCAGTGAACCTATGTACTGCAAGGCTACTGGAACCGACACAAACCAAACCGACTTCCATATCGGTCTTTAATCCGATCGATCTGGGGATTGCATGCTCACTGGAACCGACATGACCTATACCGGTCTACATACCGGTCTAACGGTTGGATTCTTCCAACAGATAGTTCCCATATTGAAACCGGCAAGGACCGGTCACCATACAGATCTAACAGCTGGTTTCTCCCAACGGCTATATTACCGTTGGAGACCGGCATACTGGTACTGTAGAGACCGACATATCGCTGTCAGCAGTGACTGTTGGGGAAGCTTTTCATTTTCTATATAAATGAACCCCAATTTATTTGCCTTGGTTAGAGACATCATAATACATCTTTATACATTCTCTAAGGCAAAAATAAGAGTGTCTTAAACCTTCTTAATCTAAAACACTCTCAAGATCACACACTCACCTTCATATCATTTAGTGAGCTTAGAACACTTGAGTTTGCAACTTACACAATCTTCTTAATATTTGTAAGTGCCCAAGTGTGTTTTAAAATCTTCTCATACAAAAACACTTGTGGTTGTGAAATCCCATCCGTTGGGTAGTTGTAAAGGTTTATGAGTAAGCCTCGAACAAAACTCAAATTGTAAAAGGTTCGGAGTGCACCTTTGCGGAAAATTCTTGGCTGCGGGTGAATCACGGAAAGTCGGTTCTAGTGGAAATCTTCAAGCGAGGCTTGGGAGAGTGGACATAGGCACGTTTGGCCGAACCACTATAAATCTCGGTGTCGTATTTCCTTTCTTTATACTTTTACATATTGCAAGTTTATTTATGTTTATGTTTATTGAATAGAAAACTTGCATATAGATTATTAATTGGAATAGAGAAAATTAGTCTAAGAGTCCATTTGGTAATAAGAGCTAAAAATCAGTAAAGATTTATTAATTCCGCATTTATAGCGATAACCCAATTCACCCCCCTCTTGCGTATAGAGATTGCTTTGTCGCTATTTCTTGTAGGAAATTTCATGGATGTGACTTGTCATTGGATTGATGCATCATTTACCATGCAAAAATGACTTATTGCATTTAGAGTTTTTGATGACCAACATACTGCACAAATATTTATAGAATGAAGAAAGTAATTTTTGATGTATATGGTTTAGTAGATAAAATTTTAACAATTGGATTTGATAATGCATCTGCAAATACTGCATCCATCAATGATTTAAAAGAAATATGTCAACCAAATTTAGGGGGTCGGTTTTTTCATATTCATTGCACATGTCATGTCCTTAACTTCTGTGTTCAAGATGGTCTGCAAAAATTATCACATTTCATTGATCTTATTAAGACGACACTTAATTGTATTTGGTCATATTCTCAACTTAGGAGAGAATGTACCAAGTATTGTAAAATAAATGGTATTAAACCGATTAAATTTTCAAGAGATGTTCCAACACGTTGGAATTCAACTTATTTTCTTTTATATCAAGCATTACAATACAAAGATACATTATGTAGTTTTTTTCTCAACATGTTCAAAATATCACACTTTTCCTAGTCAATTGGATATTTGTGAAAAAAATTTAGAAATTTTAAATTTTTTAATGATGCTACTTTAATTTTTAGCGGAGTTTATTATCCTACAACACATTTATTTCTTTTTGAAAGTTTGAATATTGTTGGTACTCTCGATGAACATCTTGAAAGTAATGATCCTAATGATATTGTTTTGTTAGAAGCCATTACTGTTATGAAAGTAAAATGGTTGAATTATTTTAAAGAAATTCATTTACTTTATCTTATTGCTGCTGTTTTTTATCCTAAATTTAAATTAGAAGGTTTGAATAGTGCTTTACAAGCTTACTATGGTTATTTAGGAATATTAAATGAAATTGATATTACAAGAATAATAGTTAGATTAAGAAATGATTTAATTGAGTTATTTAATGATTATATTGTAAGATATAACTTAGGAACATTAGGTGAATCTAGTAGTAGCGAACCAGTAATTCAAAGAAGACTTAGTGTAGAGGATCTTTGGTTACTGCAACGAAATAAAAAAGCTAGGGAAACGACAACTAATAACCCCGAATTAGATAATTATTTATCTACAAATTTCGAGTTTCTTACTGAAAGTTTAGTTAGTAAAAATTTTAAAATCCTTGATTGGTGGAACCGACATCAAAATATATATCATGTTTTATCAATTATTGCTAAAGAGATATTGGCAGCACATATTTCCACATTTGCGGTTGAGCAAGCCTTCAGCTTGGGAGGCAATATATTGGAAGCTAGACGATCTTCATTACATCAAAGCACTCTAGAAGTAACATCTTGTGTGGATGATTGGACTCTAGCTAATCTGAGACAATGAGAAGAAGCCCCCGATGATTTTGAAGACTTGTTCGATAATGCATCTGCAACAACAAGTGCAAGCGGAACCGGAGCTGAATGATCAACTGATAATGATGATTGATAATTACAAAATTGTAAATTTCCAAAGGGGAAATATCTTAAAATTGTAATGGAACTACGTGAGCTTTGATTCCTCTCACCCCTGGAGGATACGTAGGCAACTTAAATTTTTTAAAATTTAAGTTCAAGCTCTTTAATTTAATAATTTTATTTATTTATTAAATTAATCTAATTTATTTTAAATTATTTTCAAATTTTTTATATAACAAAAAAAAGGTTTGAACCGGAACCGAACCGGAATTAACCGGTTTGGTTCCGGTTCCACTCTACATAAGTGAAATTTTTGTACTATTTACAATACATTCAATGTCATTTTCTGAACAAAATAACATTTAAATTTCATTTTTCTCGGACTCTCATTTCTCCTCATCACCTCTTATATATGTATTTAATATTTTTACATTTTAGTTTGTTTTGAAGGAGCTTTCATATAATAAAATATATTTATGCCACGACCCTTGATTAAAAAGATCTTAATATATAGTCTTTAGAATTTGAAAACCACTCTCAATTATTTTTGTATTATAAAATTAGAAAGGTCTACGTTGTATATTTATTTTCGTAAAAGTCTACTTCATTATTCTATATTTTTCAACTGCTATATTTAAAGACAAAATATTTTAGATAATTTTTGAAAATATAAAAATTAACCGAATAATTAGTTTACCCTATTATATTTAAAGGTAGCGATTATGTCTTATTCAAAATAGGCAAAAAAAATATTATTATTTCCTTCTGGCAATAAGATTTCACTTGTGGGAATATTACATATGATATACGCAAGTCTCTCCCATTGGTACAACAATTTTATAAATGCAAGTTTAAATACAAGTAATGTGGTATTCCATTTATCTCACATTCGTTAAGTATGTGATTAGCTGATAATTTATTAATTATTGTGCATCATTTTTTTTTATAAGTCGGTTTTTTATGATGAATTATAACAATAGGTTACAAATGTAATTAAATGCTGATTTGAAGCCATATGGATCTTTTATTATAAATAATTTAGTATTGTTCCAAATTCATAATATTCATGCTCACGTAGCAGATAAAAGATTTTGTCCAAAATAACATCATGGTAAACGGTATTTCGAATAATTTACTCTTGTAGAGTCTAACCTCTTCGGTCAATTTTAGTTTTTCCAAAAGTCTTCAGACTCTGGGGTCGTTCCTGACCTCTCCTGTCTGCTTGCTGATAGTACCATGATATATGTTCACCCTCATCCTCATAAACTGAGTCTATTGGTTTTGGTTGCGAGCTAAATTTGTGAACACCTAACAATTAATCAAATATACATGTTAGACTGTTGTGATTCACCGATCACTTTAGAGTGTATTTGAGGAAAAACCGAATTGTATTTATTACTACAAGAATAAACACTACAAGTTTACAACAAGAAACTCACAAAAAACCTCACACTCTCAAGCTTTCTACTTGAAGCTTATACACTTTGGGATGCAATTAACACACTGCAATGGCCTCAATTTATAGGCAAAACGCGTGGAACTGTTCACCCTTGTTTAAGGCAATCACCAAAGTTTTTGTGTCTTCATGCAGAATTTCTCCATGCCTAATTTCATGCTGAAGACTTGCTTGATCCACCGAAAGAAGTTTGTTGCTTCTGATGATTGCTATCAACTGGATTCAACAAATCTCCCCCTCGGTGAAGATTTGCCCAAAATCTGAGCCGACCATCAATCATCCAAATCCGGATCCTCCAAAGGATCCTCCCCTGGCTGCATCTGTATGACTGCCTACGTACCCTGAGTTGGGATCAAGCCAATCGTAGTTCTCTGTATCATCTGACAGCTATCCCGGTTATGTCTCTGCACAACTCTAGCTTGTCCCGATCACGTCGTTTGTTGACATGTCGGCTGTGTCTCTGCACAGCACACTTCACTGCATCTCTGTACAGTATTCTCCTGCTATGTCTCTGCATAGTACAATCCACTGTGTCTCTGCACAGTAATCTTCTGCATGTTCTTCACCCATTTGTTCCTCAGTGCCTTCTTGCCTTTGGGAAACTCTCTGGCTCCCCCACATCAGTAAGCAGAATATATTCGGATCCCGGATATCTGGTTGATGGAATCCTGCCTCGCTCAGATCTTCTTGTCTGAGGTCCACTGGTTTCAGGAGGTCTGTCATCATCCATCTCTGTGAATGATCTTGTAGCTTCTAGTGGAGTGGGTTGCGGCTCCCCCTGCTCAACACTTTCTTCTGTAATCTTCGATGGAACAGGCTGTGTTCTCCCCTGCTCAACATCTTCATTTGCCTCCTCTGGTTCTGCTTCTGGAATTTCCTCGTGCACCATATCTGTGGCCAATTGTGCTGGTGCTGGTCTGGATTTCTGTTGGCACTGGAATTGGAAGACATTCTGGGCATTTCAATGTCTTCAATTGTCTGGTCTTCGAGAAACTCTACTTCCTGGCTTCTGATGACCATCTTCACCTTCGGATCCCATAGTCTGTATCCAAATTCTTCATCTCCATGGCCTAGGAATATACATGGAGTTGTCCTTGCATCGAGCTTCTCCCTGAGCTCATTGGATACATATACAACGGCTAAACAACCGAATACTCTAGGGTGAGTGTAGGAGGGATTCTTACCAGACCACACTTTCTCCGGAATCTCCAAGTTCAACGGTTCAGTTGGTGATCTGTTGATCAGGTAACAGGCAGCACGAACAGCTTCTCCCCAGAATGGCTTTGGCAGCTTAGCCATACTGATCATTCCTCTGACTTTCTCCATAATGGTGCGGTTCATACTTGCAGCGACACCATTATGTTGTGGAGTGTGTGTAACAGTTCTCTCATGTCGAATCCCGTGTCTCCAGCAGTAGGCTTCGAACTCTCTGGAACTGTACTTGCCCTCCATGTCTGTGCGAAGGCACTTCAGCTTCTTCCCTGTTTCATGCTCTACCATGGCGTGGAACAGCTTGAACTGATCTAGGACCTGATCCTTCGTCTTGAGGAAATACACCCAGATTTTCCGTGAAGCATCATCATGAAAGTCAGAAAATACTTGTTACCACCCAATGAATCAACCTCCAAGGGACCACAAACATCAGAGTGCACCAGACTGAGCAACTCTGATCTTCTCTCTGAAGAGAAATCAAATGAGACTCTGCGTTGCTTACCAATTGAGTAGTGGTTGCAAGGACCTCGTGCAGCATCCTTGGTAAGCTCCTTCTTGTTCAGGGTAGACAACCCTCTCCCACTCATGTGTCCGAGTCTCTGGTTCCACAGATTTTGAGAAGCCTCTTTTTCAGCTACTTTGAGGCTGTCTGCACAAATCTTCACATGAGTCTTGTATAGTGCGCCGCAAGCATGTCCTCGGGCGACAACCATGACACCTTTCGTCATTCTCCATGTGCCATTTCTGAAGTGATTTTCATAGCCCTGTTTGTCAAGAGCTATCCCCGAGAGTACATTCAGCCGAAGTTCTGGAACATGCAGGACATCCTTCAAGATCAATGTACACCCGACATTTGTCCGCAACTGAATATCACCCATTCCTACTATCCCAGAGGAACTGATATTTCCCATCTTCACTGCTCCAAAGTCTCCCGCTTTGTAGGTTGTGAAGTAATCTCTGTGAGGAGTGACGTGGTAGGATGCTGCAGTATCTACCACCCACTCAACATCTTGGGTTGCGTTGTGAAGGCATGTCTCTTCCTGTATGGAGCATATTGCTACATCTGCTTGGACAACGACCAGTGTCTCTCCTTCGTCATTCTTCGGCTGGTGATTGCCTTCTCTCTGCTCTCGTTGCAGTTTTCGGCAATTCTTCTTTAGGTGGCCTACAATGCCACAATGGTAGCACTTATAGGTAGGCTTCCTTCCATCTGAGGATCTACCCCTGGTTGTGCTTCTGCCTCTCTCTCCGTCTCTTCCTTGATGTCTTCCTCGAGTCTCTGTGACGAAGGCTTCTGTCTGTTCTGAGCCAACATCTTTTCTCTCTGGACTCCTCATTCGACAGGGCATCTTTTACCATAGGCATGGTAACTTTACCTCCTGGAGCGGAATTGCTGAGAGTAACCACCAATGTCTCCCAGCTATCAGGAAGGGAACTGAGTAGTAAGAGGGCTTGTACTTCATCTCCCAGCTGCATGTCTACTGCAGACAACTGGTTCACCAGGCTCTGGAACTCGTTGGTGTGTTCCGCAACGGAAGTTCCACTCCGTAGCTTCAGGTTCACC
The DNA here is from genome assembly GCA_019454045.1 of Zanthoxylum bungeanum. NCBI lineage: Eukaryota > Viridiplantae > Streptophyta > Magnoliopsida > Sapindales > Rutaceae > Zanthoxylum > Zanthoxylum bungeanum. The sequence goes on along the minus strand of SKCR01033668.1, from coordinate 15,752 downwards.
AAACGCCTCATTAACAGGGCTTTATTCCGAGCTGTCTTGGCCTGGAACATGTCTTCCAGCTTTATCCACATCCTGTAAGCATCTGAATCCTGTGCTACATGGTGGAAGACATTGTGACCGATCCACTGCCTTATCTGACCCAAAGTTCTGTTGTTGAGTTTATTCCAGTCATACTCCTTAACAGACTCTGGTTTCACTCCCTTCAACTCGATGACATCAAACAAATCTTTACAATGCAAGAAATCTATCATCCGAGGTCTCCAGAGGGAGTAATTAGTGGCAGCCAGTTTAATCATTGCACCAGAATGAGAATCTCCTCATCTCCATTTTAAGTTTTAAAGTTTAAAATGGGAATACACTAAAATCGGGTCTGAATTTCACAAATCGGAGGTCACCGTTGCGTCCGGAACGGTCGAAAATGGTGGAATAGACACTTCTTTGGTCTAAATCCGACACAGGGGCTGATTTGTAAATTCCTAAAAGTTCTGGGGCAAAACTGTAAATTTCAAAACTTCAGGGGGCTAAATGAAATTTACCAGGCTGCTGACGTGGCGCTGACGTGGCAAGTGGGACCGTTTGCTGACGTGGCGGACACGTGCGCTGACGTGGCGGATGACGTGGCGCTGACGTGGCGGATGACGTGGCGGATGACGTGGCGCTGACTGACGGTGACTGGCGGCTGACTGAGGCGCTGACTGTGCGCTGACTGGGCGTGACGTGCGCTGACGTGGCGGCCACGCGGATCGTCTTCAACCTTCAGCGCGCGCGCGAGCGTGTCTGCGAGTGATGCGCGTGACGATCCCTCGGCCTGTGCGTGCGGTGCGTGCGATGCTGTGGACGTCGGTTCGGTCGCCGGAAAATACCACCGTGCTCGTCTCGACGTGAACTAGCTGATGGTACCTCAAATGATTTTTGACAACTTTTCCGGAACTCGAATTTTCCGAACCAAACTCCGTTCTTCGGTTTTTCGATCCCAATGAAGAACCAAAGCTCTGATACCACTTGTTGTGATTCACCGATCACTTTAGAGTGTATTTGAGGAAAAAAAATTGTATTTATTACTACAAGAATAAACACTACAAGTTTACAACAAGAAACTCACAAAAAACCTCACACACTCTCAAGCTTTCTACTTGAAGCTTATACACTTTGGGATGCATTACACACTCATGGCCTCATTTATAGGGCAAAACGCGTGACTGTTCACCCTTGATTTGAGCATCACCAAAAGGTTTTGTGTCTTCATCAATGCAGAAATTCTCCATGCCTAATTTCATGCTGAAGACTTGCTGGATCCACCGAAAGAAGTTTTTTTGCTTCTGAGGATTGCTATCAAGCTGGATTCTACATAGACGGTATAAAAATTCATTAATAATAATTACACTAGACGAGTATAAAAATTCATTTTTATAATTACACAGAAAAAGTATAAATAAATTCAGTACTGACCCAAATTCATAATATATTCATGCTCCACCTAGCAGAAAAATGATTTTGTCAACTCAGAAACAGCAACAACGCGATTGTGAAGTGCCAAAAAAACACACTAAAATGGCATAGTTGTAAGATTGAAGGCACAGTCTAACAACCATTAGCTTAGCATCATAAACAAGAAGAAATTAATCCAATTTGATTGCAAATTCTGCGTCAGCAAAACAAAAGGAAAATTATTTTGTTTCTATTTTAAAGATAGCGAAAGTTTAAAATTATTATAATGTTTTTTATTTTATCACTATAAATTTAAAAAATGTATCAATTTACATTTTTATAAGTTGAAAATTAATAATTTTTTTTTATAATAATTCAGGTGGGTAATGTATGAACAAATTCCAAATTTTGCATTTTGATAATATTATTTAGCAATCATTGGCCTTTCTGGGACCAAGGGATGCAGCCTAACGGATTGAGCTTGAAACCTTATCTTCAAGATAACAGGTTCAAATCCTGGATAGTACCATTATAAGAGTTTGTGAGAGCATCGATTTACCCATACATTAATTGAATGATGTAGGGTTTTCTGATATTCCAAAAAAAAAAAAAAATCATTAAATTTACTTGTATCACCGCCAAGTTGACTGGTCTTTAATGAACAATTTTAATGCAAACTTGGTACCAAACACAATATAATCAAATACGATATATTACCCATTTGCAGATAAATAAATTAATAATGAACAAATGGGACCTATTCGTTTTATCATCCTCACACGCTTCCAATTTCTGACATTTGGGACCTATTGGTTTGGAAGGTGCTTTCATGATAATAAAAAAGTGATGTCGAATAAACAAATGAGAAAATATTATTTTTCTACCTGATAAATAGTGTAAGTATTATTTATCATGAAAAATTTGAAATTATTTTTTTTTCAACATGAAATATCAAATGTGTTAACTTTTCCATTTTTATGAGATGAAAGTGTAATTTTTCAAATTTATAAAGTGGAAAAGTGAATAATTTTAAATTACCAATAGAAAATAAAACAAAATCAAAATTTATCATTTACTCGTGGAAAAATGATAATTTCCCAAAGCAAATTTAACAACTCCTTTTGACTTCAAAATGGCCGTACATGATCAAAAATGGGGTGCTTAGTGGGAAACCATCAAAGCAAATAGTTGAAAAACACAAATATGAAGTGTAAGAAGATTTGGTGACTATTTTTTATGGCTTTAAAACAGGCTGTTATGTTCATTAAATTAATATACCCATGTCACCAATGATTAGGAAGATTAGTATAAATAGGGGCAGCAAGTATTGTTTTAACATCAAGTCACAAACACACAATTGTAAGAAATGGGAGCCTCGGGAGAGCCGAGGCAATGGCCTCTATGGGTTTCTTCATTGGCATTTTTGCTCATAGCCACTACGGCTGCTCATGAGCCTTACATTTATGCTCTCCACCCACCACCCCCACCTTACTATTACAAGTCACCGCCGCCGCCGGAATATTCTCCACCGCCACCTTATTATTATAAGTCACCACCACCGCCCTAAAAATTCACCTCCTCCCCACTTACTATTATAAATCTCCACCACCACCAAAAACGTCTCCTCCACCGCCTTACTATTATTTGTCCCCACCACCCCGCCTAAGAAGTCTCCCCCACCTCCTTATTATTACAAGTCTCCACCACCACCAAAAAATCCCCACCTCCACCTTACTACTATAAATCACCACCACCGCCAAAGAAGTCTCCTCCACCCCCTTATTACTATAATTCACCGCCGCCGCCAAAGAAGTCTCCTCCACCCCCTTACTATTACCATTCTCCTCCACCACCAAAGAAGTCTCCTCCACCCCCTTATTACTATAAATCACACCGCCACCACCGCCAAAGAAGTCACCTCCACCACCTTACTACTACAAATCACCACCACCACCAAAAAAGTCTCCACCACCACCTTATTATTACTTGTCTCCTCCCCACCAAAGAAGTCTCCTCCACCCCCTTACTACTATAAATCATCCGCCACCGCCGAAGAAGTCTCCTCCACCACCTTACTATTATCACTCTCCACCACCCCCAAAGAAGTCTCCTCCACCCCCATACTACTACAAGTCACCACCACCACACCGCAATGCATTCTCCCCCACCGCCTTACTATTACAAGTCACCACCCACCTCCGGAAAAATCTCCACCACCGCCACCATATTACTATAAATCGCCCCCTCCTCCCTCTCCATCTCCACCGCCACCATACTACTACAAGTCTCCTCCACCTCCTTCACCATCACCACCACCTCCTTATTACTATAAATCACCCCCTCCTCCCTCTCCATCTCCACCACCACCATATTACTACAAGTCTCCTCCACCTCCTCACCATCACCACCACCACCACCTCCCTACTATTATAAATCTCCACCTCCTCCATCTCCATCTCCACCCCCCCCCATACTACTATAAGTCCCCACCACCTCCGTCTCCATCACCACCACCTCCTTATTATTATAAATCTCCACCTCCTCCCTCTTCATCTCCACCCCCACCATATTACTACAAGTCCCCTCCACCACCTCCTAAAGGCTACTAAATATACAATCTTCTATTGAAACATATTTGAATTTTTTTAAAAATAAGCAAGTTCATACGTTGTTCTCTTTCTGATTTTTTTTTCTGTACCAATGTTTTGTGAATAAAAGGATTGGAAATTTTAAATCCATTTGTAAAAGCACTCATTTTCATTGTACCGTTTATTGTAAGCAATAACATCTTGTAATTTTAGATTTCATAAAAGTTATGTTGCTATGTTACATTTTTCTCTTTCTGAATTTCAATTTCCTTACATACTCAAGAGGCTCCACCCCTAATCAAAAGCAAACAAGTTAATTTAATAAAAGTGATGGTAGAAATTACAGAGTTCTAATTGAAATTAATTAATTAATTAAATAATAATAATAATAATACTAATATTATTATTATTATTAATATTATTATTTTACTTTTTTGGCCTCTCGATTTAATTATATTTATTTGACCTCCTAATATTTGTAATTTCTTCATTCTAAATCTCATATTGATTCCGCCGTACCATTGATTATTTAAAGTGCGAAACATCTTAGCCTTAGAGTAGTATAATGGGTTTAGAGTTTTATTAAAAAAATGTTTGTTTATATTTCCCTTAATATTCAAAGTTATTTATTTGTAAATATTTGAAATCCTAATATCTCTTCAACTTGCAGCGCTCACCTATGTAATTATTGGGGTGACGATTGGGACCGAAATTTGGAAGGTTTTATATTATGATGCAAATGGATTCCTTAATTTCGTTTAATTTAGAGTTTGAGTGTAATATATGAAGAAAATACTTAGATTTTCCTTTAAAAAGAAAGAGGTCTAATTAGTTTTTATTGACTGGATTAGATACTCCTACACAAGTGAAATTTTTGTACTATTTAGAATATATTCAATGTCATTTTCTGAACAAAATAACATTTAAATTTCATTTTTCTTGAACTCTCATTTCTCCTCATCACCTCTTATTTATTTATTTAATCATTTATTAGTTTGTTTTGAAGGAGCTTTCCTATTGGATATATACATATCTAACAAATCCATCTTGACTTTTTACAAAAAATAATTAAAAAAATCGAAAAGAAAATTATTGTGAACTGAAGAAAATATATTTATGCCATGACCCTAGATTAAAAAGGTCTTAATATATAGTCTTTAGAAAATATATTTATGCCACGACCCTTGATTAAAAAAATCGTAATATATAGTCTTTAGAATTTGAACCAACTACTCAATTAATTTTTGTATTATAAAATTACAAAGGTGTATGTTGTATATTTATTTTCGTAGAAGTCTACTTCATTATTCTATATTTTTCAACTGCTATATTTAAAGCGAAATTATTTTAGATCATTTTTGAAAATATAAAAATTAACAAAAATAATTAGTTTACCCTAATATATTTAAATATAGTCACGATGTCTGTAACACCCCGCTAGAGGCAAGGTGCTACTAGCAGAAGACAAGATTAACTCATCTGCATAAGCCTCCAAATTTACGAAAAATAGGGCATGATGTATTCTAAAACTGAACAACTTGGATCACAGTCCAGCATCAAAACATAATCTAAGAAAACAACAAACAAAATAAAAAGACCTCAGGTCCACCAAAACACATCAAATCAATACTTAAGGGCTTCATGCCCACATCATCTAGCAACACTTAAGGGCTCTGTGCCCACAACATCATAAGCAATCAAAATATTTACTTAATATATATAAATTACGTGCTCAACACGACAAACATAATATTAATCACAAATCCTAGACCTCTAAAACCTTTCCCAAGACACTTGCGAGGTGACTGCCGCTTGGGTGATCCATGTCTCAATCATGACTTCCAAAGCTGTCGTGGTTGAAAAATCTGAAAGCCAACCTGCAAAACTAGCAAACTGGTTTGGTGTGAGTTATAAAACTCAGTAAGTAACCATGCTAGGATTACAAACAGAACATACAAGTCAATTACATTAGAAGTTTTTCAGAATTATCAAGTTATTACGAGTTTAGAATTATCTGCTTTCTATTAATCTTTATACTTTACCCATGGTAAATTTTCATATTTACATGTTATCAATATAATGGTCAGACATTCAAAACACACAAAGCATGGATTCGAAATCACAAAGTACGTCATATAACTTCGAAACCATTTCAATATTGAAGCATGAAGTCACATATTAATATTTATCACAAGTAAACATCTTTGAAATATCATCAAATCGGTAAATCTAACAAACTTTCTTCTATTCGGTTACAAACTATCTTTAATACCAAAATAACTTACTTCAATACCAAAAAAATCTTTCTTTAACATTCTATAACCACGATAACCTTACAATAACTTAATACTTGGGGTTCATATGCTCACACACACCGTAACACACTCCTCTTATATACATGCAAATACAATTTAAGTATTCTTACACATATATTTACATACCAATACAACTTAACAAACACGTTTTATAACCTCTGATATTCACATTCGTTTCAAATCGTCCATTCATTTCACATAAGCATACACGATCCATACATACCACGAGTTCTATTATACACATACAAACACTCAGACATATATACAAACATCATGTAACCAACCACGAAGCACACATAACAAATGATACATCAAAGATCACATCATTCAACAATACATACATACGGTTGGCTTACACATACAATGCTCGTACGAGACTCATTATATATTTTAGAATAAGTATGAGATGAATTCCATCCGAACGGATTCCTATCCAGCACGACTATTACATTGCGAAGTCATCAACTAATTAAGCATACACACATGCATACACATCACGTAACGCGAGCTCATCGCACGATTATTCATACACAAGCACGTGCATGTCAATCATTCTGAACATCATTCAAATACTCATATACATACTTATGTTTAAACATACGAATATACGTCTTACTATGAATTCAAATGTCATATCTTTAACAGTCCTTATATCTCTTATTTTATCTATCAAATATATTCATTTTCAGAATTTCTATTTAGAAACATTTGATATAGTTGTAGGCACTGCATTTTTACACATAAGTCCCTATGATGAGTCTCATTTTGGAGACACTACCTTTTAAGTCACGGAGGTCACGGGAAACGGACATCGGAAGGGGAAATTCAGAATAAACAAGGTTCACTGTTTTCGTTAGTGCTGCGTTCGTGTTTACGTTCGAACGTCAAACGGATTGCGGGCGTTCGTGCCGCGTTCGAGGAAGCGTTCGAACGATGTCGGTAATTCTGGTTTTGCTGCTAGCCTCACATCCAGCCCAATTAGCCCCCAAAGCCCATAAAACACATCCCAATTTAAATAAATAAATATTAATTAAAACATTAACTAAATAAGATAATAATTAAATTAATTAAATAATTAAATAAAACATATACCAAACATAAAATAAACAATTACCAACTTAAACTAAAATCATGCCTAAATTAAGCAAATCACATACTAAATCAAAATATAATCATGCCTAATTAAAATCAATCAACCAATTATATTCCCAATCTAATAAGATTATTCCCAAACTTAAAATATTGTATTCCTAATCCAAGCCAATCAAATATTCAACCTTCCCTATCTAGCCAAGATTTGTCCCCCCTCAACCTTTGACTTCCCTTAACCAAACCAAATCAAATCTCTTGACTTCCCTTAACCAAACCAAATCAAATCCCTTTCCTTGTCAAACCTAACCCTTTGCCTATAAAAAGAACCCTTCACCAACCTTCTCAACCCTAGCTAGCTAGTCCCTAACTCACACACAACACACATAAAAAATATTACAGGAAGAAGACACCAAAAACCAGTAAGCAAAAGATAAAGAGGAAAAGGCAGCGAAACCACAAGGAAATAATAGCAAAAGACGGAGAACGACGACTCAAAACAGTAAGACAACGAACGAGAACAGTGAACCAGTGAACCGGAGAGTTGCGGAGCATCCACCCTTCCGACAATCGTGTACCGTACATCCGAGAGATGATTTAAAAGGTTAGACCTGAGGGTACCTTTTCATTAGTTTATATTCGTTTTTTTTATTATTATTATTGCATTCTATTCGCATGAGAGTCGTTTATGGAAGCATGTTGTGGCTTGAATGAAATGGAAGAGTGTCGTCTCTTGTGGTATATAGGATGGAAACCCAGACGTAAATTCCGTAGCCGAATCCGAATGGACGGTAGTGCGGTCTGTACATGGGACACAACTCCACGTACCACTTGAGTAAACGGCACCTTCTCTTGTTTTGTGTTGCTTTTATGTATTTATTTTTGTCATTTAAATTCTGCATGTTGCTTATTTATGCATGACTCAATCGAGCGCATGGGCTTAGTAAGTGGAATGAAAGATCCCCTATGGGGAGGGGTTAAAGCCCTTTACCACGATGCTTTGCCGCGCCGATTGATGTGTGTTCGGTTGGATGCAAGACACGTTCAATCGGACATACTTAGAATAATATGATTGTCTTTATGTTTGTATGCATGATGTGATGTGACACGCATGGGCTTAGTATGTTGGTCTAAAGGTCCTCTCTTTGAGAGATCAAGAGCCCCAAAAGGCCACCTTTACGGCAGTACTTCGTCGCGCCCCTTATTTTGTTGTTTATGTATTGCGTCCCATTTCATGCATCAGTTCTGTTCCCGTTCGAACGCGTTTACGAACGCAACTCGAACGCGCATGTATTTTTGCCTTATCATGCATCAGGTCTCATTTCCGTTCGAACGCGTTATCAAACGCCATACGAACGCGAGCATTCTGTTTCATTTCCGTTCGAACGCGTTATCAAACGCCATACGAACGCGAACTTTCTGTTTACCGTTCGAACGCGTTTACGAACGCTACACGAACGCGCACACACTGAACTGAGTTTGTCTTATCATATTCATGCATAATTGCCTCTTGGTTGATCTTTCTTGTGTTATGTAGCCAACTGTATTATTTGTATTCAAGCATGATTAGGCTGTTAGCATGTTATTTGGTTAATAGGTTCATGAGATAGTACTCAAGCATGATTATGTTGTTCTTAGTTTTCCATATCATAGGATTGAAATATGTTCATGAGATTGCCATGTGATGTTGCATGTTGTGATGAACTTGTTGATGTATGCATATGAATTTAGAAGCATGATATCTTTGGAAATAAATGTTATTTAAGCCTAGTTAAATTATCACATAAATCCTTTTATTACAAGTGACATAAGTAAGGGACCATTCTGAACCCAACGGTTTGAGGTCTTCCCTTGCGAGGGGTGAGTGCGGCCTTAAATCTTTGTCCCGGTTCACACCGGGTGGCGACTCCATGTTATTCAGTACTTCCCAAACTAGTGCCGCGAGCCTAGGAACGGCGTCGCCCAGGTCCTGTGTCCTACAGTCTGGCGACTCCACTGGGGATAGAGAATTGGCCCCGAAATATTGACTTGTGATGTTTGGATTTATGTTTTAATTGACCGTGTCTATAGTGGATAAAGTGAGGGTTTAATCAAAGGCATTTTTAGGCTAGGTAATGGTTTGGTGCCCTCCTTCATTCACTACCTTTCTAGAAGGAAAAGCTGTGAAGGCACCTAGATAGCCATCTACTCGTAGCCTATTGTGATAGACTAATTTGGATGACTCGTTGTTTATTCCTGACAACAAGCGATAAGAGCCTAAGAGGCTTGGGTATTTAAGTGAGCCTCGCTCCACCTTCCCTCTGGGGGATCTACAACGGGAAATTCATTTGACAGTCCGTCACACACCATAGCTCATTGGCACGTACCTTAGTGTATAAAAAGGGGTGCGCTCACTTGGTTGCTCGAACCCTTGAGTGGGGAGACCTAGTTGTGGGTCATCCTTCGCCGGTGAGAGCCTTTGTCTATACTCTTACTAACCCACCCATAGACCGGGTTGGCTAAAGTAGCAATTATTTCCTTGAATATGTGCTTGTGGACCATCCTCATTTGGATGCAGTTGGACTATTGTCAGAAATGCGGGCTTGTTGGGCCATTTAAACTGGGGCAAGTTCGTACCTTATGACTATTAGGCCAAAAGCTTCTGAAATGTTGATGAGCCATTGTAGAAATTATTGTTGTATGTTTGCATTATCTTTCTTTGTGCTTGTGTTCGGAACATTACCATTTGGATTTAGTTGGACTCATTGTCATGAGATGTGAACTCGTTGGGCCATTTAAACTGGGACGAGTCCACTCCTATGGCAGTTAGCCCAAAAACTTCTAAAATGATGATGGGCCGATTTGTGTGCAAATTTTAAAGAGTTGATATATTTCTTGTATCACATGCATCACATGTATCACATGCACCTCATGCATACATGCACCATGTTAACTCCCTTTTGATTTAAAAGCCATCATAGATGCATGTTGGTTAGGGAAGATGACAGACTTGTCAAAAGACCAAGCAGCCACCAAGAATACTGGCAGAAGACCTAGCTCAATGGGATAGGAAACCCAATCATGCATGCATGCATACACGTAACACATTTTGCATCCCTTTTGTGTTTGTTCTGTTTTGTAATAACAGGTTTCAGAAGAGAAAAAGAGAAAACGGCAAAGACAAGACAACCAGAATCAGTAACATATGAGTAGTAGTTTTGGGGATGAGTCCCAGGGTCGAGGCCCACATCGTCAGAGTGTTGGAATGAATCCCGGGGTTGAGGCCCATGTCAGCAATTTCAGAAATGAGTCACAGGGGCGAGGCCCGTATCTGTATCAGTCTGGGGGCGAGGCCCATATCAATATCAGTTTAGGGCCGAGGCCCACATCAGCAGAATTTTGGAATGAATCCCAGGGCCGAGGCCCACATCAGCAGAATTTTGGAATGAATCCAGGGAATGAATATCAGGGTCGAGGCCCACATCAGCAGAATTTTGGAATGAATCCAGGGAATGAATCCCAGGGTCGAGGCCCACATCAGCAGAATTTTGGAATGGATCCAGGGAATGAATCCCAGGGCCGAGGCCCGCATCAGCAAAATTTTGGAATGAATCCGAGGGTCGAGGCCCACATCAGCATCAATCTGGGGGCGAGGCCCATGACAGTAGCAGTTGGGGCCGAGGCCCACTTCAGCAATCAGTTTTGGGGATGAATCCGAGGGTCGAGGCCCACATCAGCATCAATCTGGGGGCGAGGCCCATGACAGTAGCAGTTGGGGCCGAGGCCCACTTCAGCAATCAGTTTTGGGGATGAGTCCCAAGGGTCGAGGCCCACATCAGCACCAATCTGGGGGCGAGGCCCATGTCAGTAGCAGTTGGGGCCGAGGCCCACTTCAACATCAGTTTTGGGGATGAGTCCCAGGGTCGAGGCCCACATCAAACACAGTTTGGGAATGAGTCCCAGGGTCGAGGCCCACATTACATCAGTATCAGTCTTGCCAGGTATGGCATTCTGGGGGCGAGGCCCACATTACATCAGATCAGTTCTGCCGAGAATGGCACTCCGAGAATGGAGATATAGTCCGGGAATGGACAGCTCGAGAATGAACAAGCCGAGAATGGCAATCCAAGAATGGAGCAGAGTTCAAGAATGAACAAGTCGGAAATGACACTCCGAGAATGGAGATATGGTCCGGGAATGGACAGTTCAAGAATGAACAAGCCGAGAATGGCAATCCAAGAATGGAGCAGAGTTCAAGAATGAACAAGTCGGAAATGACACTCCGAGAATGGAGATATGGTCCGGGAATGGACAGTTCAAGAATGAACAAGCCGGGAATGGCACTCCAAGAATGGAAGCACGGTTCGGGAATGAACCACCTCACAGTAACGGTTCGGGAATGAACCACCTTATAGTAACGGTCCGGGAATGGACCACCTTACAGTAACAGTTCAGGAATAAAGCCTGCATCTAGTTCGGTTCAGGAAGAAAGCCTGCATTCAGCTCAGTACGGGAATAAAGCCCACATTCAGTACAGTTCAGGAAGAAAGCCTACAAACTCGGGAATAAAGCCCACATTCAATACAGTTCGGGGACAAAGCCCACAGTTAACACAGTCAGGGAACAAAGCCCAGGGGAAGAAAGCCTCATATCAGTATAAGTTTGAGAACAAAGCTCAAGGGGAATAAAGCCTCATGTCAGTACAGTTCGGGAATAAAGCTCGGGAGGAATAAAGCCTCATCTCAACAGTTCGGGAATAAGGCTCGGGAGGAATAAAGCTTCATCTCAACACAGTTCGAGAACAAAGCTCGGAGGAATAAAGCCTCATCTCAACAGTTCGGGAATAAAGCTCGGGAGGAATAAAGCCTCATCTCAACAGTTCGGGAATAAAGCTCGGGAGGAATAAAGCCTCATCTCAACACAGTTCGAGAACAAAGCTCGGAGGAATAAAGCCTCATCTCAACAGTTCGGGAATAAAGCTCGGGAGGAATAAAGCCTCATCTCAACAGTTCGGGAATAAAGCTCGGGAGGAATAAAGCCTCATCTCAACACAGTTCGAGAACAAAGCTCGGAGGAATAAAGCCTCATCTCAACAGTTCGGGAATAAAGCTCGGGAGGAATAAAGCCTCATCTCAACACAGTTCGAGAATGAACAAGCCGGGAATGGCAATCCAAGAATGGAGCAGAGTTCAAGAATGAACAAGCCGGGAATGGCACTCCAAGAATGGAAGCACGGTTCGGGAATGGACCAACTTACAGTAACAGTACGGGAATGGACACCTCATGGTAACGGTTCGGGAATGGACCACATCACAACACGGTTCGGGAATGAACCAGGGGTCGCAGCACCTCACCACCCAAATCAACTCAACACATGGTAAGTCAAGTGGCAGCTGGCGAGCCAGGTAAGTAGAAATGCATTGCATAACTTTGATAGGATTGTCACTGTTGCACATTACACAAGTCCCATCAAAGTGGGGGCGACTGTAGGCACTGCATTTTTACACATAAGTCCCTATGATGAGTCTCATTTTGGAGACACTACCTTTTAAGTCACGGAGGTCACGGGAAACGGACATCGGAAGGGGAAATTCAGAATAAACAAGGTTCACTGTTTTCGTTAGTGCTGCATTCGTGTTTACGTTCGAACGTCAAATGGATTGCGGGCGTTCGTGCCGCGTTCGAGGAAGCGTTCGAACGGTGTCGGTAATTCTGGTTTTGCTGCTAGCCTCACATCCAGCCCAATTAGCCCCCAAAGCCCATAAAATACATCCCAATTTAAATAAATAAATATTAATTAAAACATTAACTAAATAAGATAATAATTAAATTAATTAAATAATTAAATAAAACATATACCAAACATAAAATAAACAATTACCAACTTAAACTAAAATCATGCCTAAATTAAGCAAATCACATACTAAATCAAAATATAATCATGCCTAATTAAAATCAATCAACCAATTATATTCCCAATCTAATAAGATTATTCCCAAACTTAAAATATTGTATTCCTAATCCAAGCCAATCAAATATTCAACCTTCCCTATCTAGCCAAGATTTGTCCCCCCTCAACCTTTGACTTCCCTTAACCAAACCAAATCAAATCTCTTGACTTCCCTTAACCAAACCAAATCAAATCCCTTTCCTTGTCAAACCTAACCCTTTGCCTATAAAAAGAACCCTTCACCAACCTTCTCAACCCTAGCTAGCTAGTCCCTAACTCACACACAACACACATAAAAAATATTACAGGAAGAAGACACCAAAAACCAGTAAGCAAAAGATAAAGAGGAAAAGGCAGCGAAACCACAAGGAAATAATAGCAAAAGACGGAGAACGACGACTCAAAACAGTAAGACAACGAACGAGAACAGTGAACCAGTGAACCGGGAGAGTTGCGGAGCATCCACCCTTCCGACAATCGTGTACCGTACATCCGAGAGATGATTTAAAAGGTTAGACCTGAGGGTACCTTTTCATTAGTTTATATTCGTTTTTTTTATTATTATTATTGCATTCTATTCGCATGAGAGTCGTTTATGGAAGCATGTTGTGGCTTGAATGAAATGGAAGAGTGTCGTCTCTTGTGGTATATAGGATGGAAACCCAGACGTAAATTCCGTAGCCGAATCCGAATGGACGGTAGTGCGGTCTGTACATGGGACACAACTCCACGTACCACTTGAGTAAACGGCACCTTCTCTTGTTTTGTGTTGCTTTTATGTATTTATTTTTGTCATTTAAATTCTGCATGTTGCTTATTTATGCATGACTCAATCGAGCGCATGGGCTTAGTAAGTGGAATGAAAGATCCCCTATGGGGAGGGGTTAAAGCCCTTTACCACGATGCTTTGCCGCGCCGATTGATGTGTGTTCGGTTGGATGCAAGACACGTTCAATCGGACATACTTAGAATAATATGATTGTCTTTATGTTTGTATGCATGATGTGATGTGACGCGCATGGGCTTAGTATGTTGGTCTAAAGGTCCTCTCTTTGAGAGATCAAGAGCCCCAAAAGGCCACCTTTACGGCAGTACTTCGTCGCGCCCCTTATTTTGTTGTTTATGTATTGCGTCCCATTTCATGCATCAGTTCTGTTCCCGTTCGAACGCGTTTACGAACGCAACTCGAACGCGCATGTATTTTTGCCTTATCATGCATCAGGTCTCATTTCCGTTCGAACGCGTTATCAAACGCCATACGAACGCGAGCATTCTGTTTCATTTCCGTTCGAACGCGTTATCAAACGCCATACGAACGCGAACTTTCTGTTTACCGTTCGAACGCGTTTACGAACGCTACACGAACGCGCACACACTGAACTGAGTTTGTCTTATCATATTCATGCATAATTGCCTCTTGGTTGATCTTTCTTGTGTTATGTAGCCAACTGTATTATTTGTATTCAAGCATGATTAGGCTGTTAGCATGTTATTTGGTTAATAGGTTCATGAGATAGTACTCAAGCATGATTATGTTGTTCTTAGTTTTCCATATCATAGGATTGAAATATGTTCATGAGATTGCCATGTGATGTTGCATGTTGTGATGAACTTGTTGATGTATGCATATGAATTTAGAAGCATGATATCTTTGGAAATAAATGTTATTTAAGCCTAGTTAAATTATCACATAAATCCTTTTATTACAAGTGACATAAGTAAGGGACCATTCCGAACCCAACGGTTTGAGGTCTTCCCTTGCGAGGGGTGAGTGCGGCCTTAAATCTTTGTCCCGGTTCACACCGGGTGGCGACTCCATGTTATTCAGTACTTCCCAAACTAGTGCCGCGAGCCTAGGAACGGCGTCGCCCAGGTCCTGTGTCCTACAATAGTATCTTTACCAAATAACATATCTATTCGATGAGAACTTATCTTATACTCATTCCTTAACACATTTAACCATTTCAACCTCTATAAAAATACTTTACATGTATAAGACAATAACAACTAATTTATATAGCGTACATATACATAAGCTATTACCAAACCAGAAATCATGACTTATTTCACTTATCGATTCCGTATACCCAACCTATACATATCTTAACATCATATGCATATATGAATACATACTCATATACTTATACATTTACATATTCATTCACATATACATTTTCATATCGTTATAGGTTCATACCCTTACATACACATAGATATTAAGCTTATCAAACATTTCGCTTCATTTCAAAGCATTAATAAAATCCATACATGTGGCGGTCGATAAACTTAGCTATACTTAATCTCATACCCCGTACTCAAAATTACCTCTTAACTGTCCTATTTTTATCCTAATATGTTAATCATCTCTCTCTCTCTGTGTATTTAAAGCACGAATTCACCAAT